>JANHGN010002602.1:37500-54196 GCA_024605025.1 Megaceryle maxima
TTAAAAATTTTCTTGCACACCATATGCAAAAGAGAAATAGGAACAATTTAGGCCAGCGGTGATTTTGCTACATGAACCATTGAATGCTCTTTTTTGACACTCTATTGAGTGAACAAGGAATTCAAAGAGTTTGAACTCGAACAAGTTTTCTGCCTCAATAGGCCATAATCAGCCCCAAAGAACTGAGTACTACTCAGTGTAGTGGTCTGCTCTCAAGGCTAACCAGGGTGTTTTTTGCCTGCTATTATAATACGCATCAAAGCAAGAGCTCTTATGCTGCCTTTCCTCTTATCAATTCTGTTAAACCCCAAAACTCTTCAGGCTGTTTCTAAAAAGCCTAAAATAGTTACGGGGCATTCTCAAATATCAACATCACACAGAGGAGTGCAGCATACCTTAAAAACTGTCTAGCTGCAGAGCAGATGATTATTACTGAAACAGAGGAATCCATTGCTAGTTTTGCACTGAATACAGCATTGTATACTAGAGCATGCCGGGCTTTAACAGATCATCCTGACTGGCTTTTTTTGTGATTTATGGGAAATTTTCCTGATGTACTTCAGGCATAAGCAATGAAGCACTCTCAGCCCTACGATTCCCATCAATTTGAGTTCTTGACTAAACGGCGGTGAGATTAAACCAACATTTTTAAGTGGACTTCAGGATTTTTTGGTTGTTTACTTTTCTTACTCGCAATACCCAAACACATTTCTATACATGTACATTGTTAACTATTTACCAGAGAATTACTTCTGCTGCACTCTGGTAGCATTGACTACAGCTCCATGTAAGTACCTGCATATTTGAAAGGATGAAGCATGATATTATATATCTCACTGATACTACTGTCATTTCTCACAGAGGCATAACCCATGACATCGTGCCATATTACTTTATTAGCTCTTTTTTTATTAATCTCTTATCTGAGGAAAATATAATCCAGTTAATCAACATCACTGCATTTTGCTTTCTTAGGAGTTACATTAATGAAATTCTTACAATACACAAGCACAGAGAAGCAGGAAGCCAGTGCAGCATCACACCACCATAAGAGTCCCACACTCTGCCCTTTTTCAGGCCACTGTTTTACTCAGCTACCTATGTGCTGACAAGTTATAAGGGTTATATGATCCTCGACCTGCAGACACTGATGACAAAATGACACCTCATTCAAACTGATGAACTTTGAACCTGATCTGGCACCATCAGGTGTCAAACCAACCCATACAGACCTGCATCACTATGAAATACTACAAGAGATCTGTGAAGATGCACAAGGTGCCCCCGCTCAAATGGATGGTGGTACACAGGGTAAGGGCTGCCATATACAACCAGCCACAGCCAACAGGAGCCTTTGTGGGAAGGACTGGCCCCACAGTGGCCACAGCAGCCACCTTCCTCATGCACCTGCAGAGCTCTCTGCCTACAGAGAGGGACATCACCATACAGATCTCACTCTGCATGAATGCACAGGACAGGAGCAGCTCCCCTGGGCTCAGGCAACCCCCAGGATTCCACTACACTGCAGGAACCCTCCTTGGTGCCACTCATAGCCAGGACCCCAGAATCCCCATGGTGGGGATTCACCCCTCACTGCCATAGGAGTCGCTCTGAATGCAGCAGTGCTCACAGCACTTGCTGCACTTGGCCTGGGCTCCCATCACCTAACTTTATCTTCTCCTCATTGTTATCAATTGATATATATTTTTAAGCAGCTTACTGTAAAGCCTGTCAAAACTCTGGCACCATAATTAGTTCAAATCTTTTAATCTAGTTGTTTGGGGCTTTTTGTTTGATTGGGTTTTGTTTGTTTTTTGTTGGGTTTGGGGGTTTTTTTGGTGTTTTTTTTGGGGGGGGGGGTTGCTTAAAGTTAATTTCTAGGGTTGATTTTTGGGGTTGGACTCTATGATCTACAGAGGTCCCTTCCAACCCCTACCCTTCTGTGATTCTTTAATTCCAGTGAAACTTGCATCTTCACCCACAATTTCTCCTGCCACCATATACACACAGGTTGCAGCCCCAGAGCCCTTGGCCAGTTCAGATGTACCAACAGTGTTATGTGCAGCAAGACCCTGGACTGAGCTCATCCTCACAGGGCAGCTCTGAGCAGCCCCAGCCTTCCCCACGTGAAAGAAAGTGCTGCACAAACGCTTTGGGGATACACGAAAGAGAGAGAAGAAAGGGGCGGATGGGTGGCAGTATGGCACAGAAGAGAAGCCCGTGTCATTTGTTATTCTCCCAAATCACTGAGGCAAATAGGAAACCTCAGGAGGGGATGGAGCCCAGGTAAGGTTTGTCTCCAGAGTGAAGGAGAAAACAGCAACACAACAGACATGCTGCTTATGTTGCCAATCAGGACCCCAATAGATTTTTCTTCCATGCTTTCATTTTCTTTGCCCACACCAGCTTTTCAGCCTGCTGCTGACCTTCAACTCCAACCCACTCAGGGCAAGGAGAGGGAGCTGAAAAAGCCCTTGGAGCAGTTGTCCTTTTCTTACTAGCATCACTTCTGACCTACCTGTGGATATCCTATTCTTCACAGATCTGCTGATCTCTATTAAATATTTAGACATTTTTAAGAGCAGCCCTTTTGCCAGTCATGAAACTTGCAGAGTTCAAACAGCTGTTGTGTATTAACTAAAAAGATGATTCCTCAGATGCCTGAGCTTTAATGACTTTAAAACCAATATTTTTGATATTACAAATGTGTATCATATTTCCCGTTAGGAAAAATTTATTTGGCTAAAGACTAATAGACTGAACTTGAAGTTTATGTCTGTACCTCACTTTTAGGAAATGACAGAGGTTACCATTTCACATCTAGCTAATGAGATACAGAGGGGAAAATTAGTGAAGTAGTAATCACCAAGTATATTCAGTATGGCAGACAACACAAACTGCATAGGGAGAAAAAGAAAAGCCTTTCTGAAACAGTGAGAAGATGCTTGTAACTAAATACTTGTTTCTGCTCCTATTGGTGAGGGGAACAGTATGTACAAACACATACCATTTTGCACTGTGGATCAAGCATAAAAAAGTTCAGTCACACAAAATCTCCTCCGCCAAAGCAGTTGGGTTCCTCCACATTATGCTCAGGTGAAAGGAGATAGCTATGGTTTAGGAGACTTTCTGTACCAGTGACAATGTGCCTTGTCACCCACCTCTGAGGTGGTGATTCACAGCTCCTAGCAGGGCTCCAAGGTGGAGGCTGGCACCCCTCCTTTCTTACTGCTCAGCTTTCACCGCCTGATTTTGATTTCTCACCTTATAAAATAAGATCAGTTTCTATTTACACATGAAGAAGAGTTAGTTTATGTCTAGTGCAACAAATGGGATGCAGAGCTAACAATGGTTTAACTTCCTAAAACAAAGTCACTTGTGATCACGTTGTCAACTGCAATCATTTCTGTTTTGATTAAGTTCCCATTTGACTGAATATACAGTTAACATTATTTCTTAAGCAAAAATATTTACTGGGGAAAGGCAGAAGCTGCATATGTAAGTTTTATTTAATATTATTAGTTCCAGGTGGCAGTCTACTTATAATCTAAACCTCACTTTTTTTCATTAGAGAAAATATAGAAAGCATAAAGCATGGCATAATAATCTTATCTTCTAAATTGATGTTTCTTTTCTTTTTGCTTACAATAGCATGGATCATCTGAAACATTGCCTGCATAAATGTATCATTTGTCACAAGCTAAAAACTGTCATCATTAAGTTGATTAATCAAATGTTGTTCTAAAAGATGGATTGAAACACAAAATACTCAGCCTAGTGCCATATAATGAAGAGATTAATTTGAGGCACAAGACAACCAATTTAGTATAACTCTATGCTCATGCTTTATTTAGAAAGCCATCAATTAGTATATTTTTCCTTGATGTACTATTTTGTCTTTCTAAACAATGAGAAGGCGATTTGCTCCAAAGTCAATTTGCTTTCCCTAAACAGAAAGGGTTAGTTAAGCATCTTCTTGCTCTGCGATTCTATAAACTGCAACCTTGACTTGGAGTGCAAAAAGGAAATTAATGATGGAGTAGAATTTACAGTGGAATTGCTCCTCTCAGGTTAGCACTAATTTCCTTTCTATGATGTAATTATAATCTGGTAGAGGGAACGACAGAAAGGAAAGTCTCAAAAGTGTTTCATTCCTTCATTATCTTGGATGCCTCTTTTTCTCTAGGATTAATATGGTCCATATGCAGACACAAGCCTCTGCCACAAACAAAGTTGAAAAGATACTTAATCAGCTTTTATTGTTTAGGAAAGTGAAAAAAGATGAAATGATGTGTCAAGGTATCCCTTCCTGCTCATTAGTGAAAGTCACCGGGCTCTGATGGATTAAAAAGGTGTACAGCACCACTGCCTTCCCTTCGCAAACACTTGATATCTCGAGCACTATTAAAAATCAGCACCCAGAAAAATACAACCATTTCATCCATCAAATCAGTCAACGGTGCTGGAATACTGCAATGAGTTGATTAGTCACACCAGAGACCAAGTCTATCATGCAGGAGCACACAAAGGCCACCGAGGCCACGGCCACGCTACGCCAGCCGCCTGCCATGTCCTGCTTTCTGCCGGCCAAAATGCCAGGCGCCACAAGCCACTGCACAGCTGGGGTGCTGCTGCTGCCCCACATGGGCCCACAGGTGCTAACATTATGGGATAGAAAGCAGGCCCCCACCCATCCCCAGGGTAACAAAAGTGACTCACGGCAGCAGCAGTATTTCATACGTAGTACTGGCCTGCAGACTCCTCAGTACCCAGCCCTGACAGCTCCCTCCCCAAGAGATCACGAGCAGGACGTGATGCCATTCCCCTGCCTATGGGGGATGCTTACACACAGACAGAAGACATAAGCATGCACATTCTCCCCGTTACGCTAAATAAGAATTTTTAAAACGTTAACTTATCAAAAAATACACTAGAGGAAAAAGAAACAGCGTGGATGTTACCCCCTACTAATGAGGTACAATTGCATAATTATTATAATACACACACTTCTCTCCACAGAGGAATATTTATAAACACTGAAACAGTTGAGTTTGTAGTGAAGTCATATGTACAAATTGTTTTTCTCCTGCCGTTTGTGGGTCTGTTGGTTTGCTGCATTTAGTTTGTTTTTTTCCTTACTGTAGTAATATTTAATGCATTTCATAAGACTATATGCAGTCATTTAAAATCTTGGAGAAACCTGGGCCATTACTACTTGCTGCCCTAAATGAGAACATAAAGAGAAAACACTAACTACAGCTAAAGGCATAGCTGGTATTAAAGTATTCAGTTACCCCAGGTTTGGATTCAAAGAGTACGTGCTTTAGTAGGGAACAACAATGGAGCTACCAGAAGAAGACCTGACACAAGCTGCGACTGAAAGGCAGACAGGAGTCCAAAAATAACATCGATGTCTCCCACTCCTTATTCTCTCTCTCCCATGCCCATAAGCTGCTCATGGCAGACACAAGCAAGACTCCTGCATGCTGAACCCCACCAGATACACCTTCCACCTGCTAAAGTCCACTCCTTGGGAAGAGGAAGGAGGCGGGTGGTCTCTGCTCTCCTCTGCAGGGCCGGGGAAGCTGTAGCTGCCTGTGAGGGCATCCAAACGCCTGCCCTTGCAGCCTGGCCTCATTGCCCTGTTCCTTCCAGTTAGGTTGGCAGGACTGGAAGCCCTGCAGGTGGTGGGAGTCTCCTCTGCAGCTGGAGAAGCATCTCCCAAGGCCAGGTGGTACAGGACAGCGGCAGGAGCAACCTGCACACCAACACCACTAGCAAACCTGCCTGCATCTGGGTGGATTTTGGGCCCAGCTGCACAGCTAATTAAAAATAAATTGCTATGAATATTAAAATGCTGCAGAAAGATCCCACTAGAGGACCCATGTCCCTCACAGAGTCAGAAGAGCGGCGCTAGCTAGGCAGAGGAGGCAGTGTTGCATGCCAATTAAAGCTGAATATCAATAAATTGCAGCATATCAAAGAGGAAGAGAGACACCTATCCCACCTGCAGTATGGTCATCCTCCATACTTTAAATTCATAATAAAGTTCACCATACTAAAAAACAAACTCATTTAACCGGGTTTAGCTTATGGATTACACTACATAATTTTATCTGGGAAAACATAACAAGGGGAGTAAAAATTAGGGATATAAAAAGCCCTTGTGGAAATGTAAAACATTAGACCACTATATATTTTTCTGCTGCCTAGATGTGCTGTACTTCAGGGAACATTCTCCATCACCTTGACAGCATGCTTCCTTCCTGTATACTGAAGTTTATTTACCTGAATTATTAATGCTGCTTTTGTTTGTAGCTATATCTTAATTTTCTTCTTTTCATTCACCTGTCATGATTGTTTTGATTCACATCCCAGGATGATGCACAAAATATTTCCTTTGGAAACACTGTAGTGTCACCAATATTTTTGCTCTGTTAACAGATTATTCTGTCTTCACAGTAAAACCAGATCATTTCATTTTTTTCATGAAAACTGTCAATCACCAAGATTATGCTTTAAATGCGTTGAGCGGATAAAAGATAGAATTTAAACTACATATCATATGTCAGCAGAGAGCACTGAGTGCCCTGCAAATAGAGAAAGCAAGCAATTCTCTCCTCCTTCTAAATGAAAAATATGCCCACAGCAGCAAACCAGGTATCCTCAAACAATTAGTAACATCCATGACAAAATTCTTTTGCATATAATGTGGAGTAATGCAGCTGTGTTGGTGTATTTACTACTTGTGGAAATAAGCAGAAATAAACCCTGTGGATTTTATTATGCATTCAGTCTTATTTGCTGTTTCTTCTGCCTAGGCTAAAATTCTGGAAAGCAGAAAAATATATTTGCATTTAAATGGTAGGAGGTTTTTTTAATACAATAAGAGCTGGTAAAAATTAAGGTCAACATTTTTAATAATTAAAGAAATGTCAAGTGAACGTCCACAAATTTTATAGTACAGGAAAAAAAAAAGGAAGGGATGGTGCAAAGTTTTGGTGATATTTCTTTTAAAACGCGTGTTAAAGTTTCTGTTTGGGGAGCACAGTGGAAAGGGCACTCTACTTACCTAGAAGTTACCTGGAACTCCTTTTATTTTTTTCTCCACTCCCTCTTTTTTTTTTTTTTAAGTGTAATGTCTACCCAACTTATATATGGAATTCAAAAAGATTCTCCTGAACACACAATATGGAGAGACCATATGTACAAACAGCACACAATTTCAAACAGAATAGGCTCATTGGAAAAAAAACTTTTTTTTTTATTCGCCTTTGATTTCTTTCAGAAGGATAAAATGAAAGGGACAGTGATACATATTTTAAGCCCTGTGAATTCACAATGGGGCTTTAGAATAAAGAGGTAAAAACCTTTGAACTAAACAAAGGTCCATCATGGTGCACTTCTTTTTCACAAGCACCTCATAAAGGAAATTATGCCAGAGAGAGGGTCCAGCTGGCTTTTGCCACTACACCTCTCCTCCACAACACCCCAGTATCCTTCCCAGCCCCTATCAATCTCCTGTATGCCATGTCATTGACTCCTCTTGGACCTGATCTCTTAGCTCATAGAGCTGTTTTTTAGTCGAATGCCCTGTGAAAGTATCCACTCATGAGCTTACATCTGAGTGTCTCTTTGTACTAAGCAAAGCCTGCAGTCTAGCAGGCTGCATTAACTTGATTAAAGTGGGACCATAGACAGTTACTTAGGCTCTTACTTTGCTCTTAGATTAAAGACAAGAAAGCCTCCTTCTCTCAAGGTTTTTTTGCAAAACTGCAACTTTCAAAAGGGTCAGCAAAAGACAAAAGCTCTTATAACAGAAGGAAAGAGGCTTTTATAACAAATGATTTCTAATTGCTCCTTTGTTCCAAAAAGACAGCGGTTATACCAGCTGAAACATAACAAGCCATCAGCATTTCTTGATGGAAAGCTTATACGCAGGGCTGCAAAGAAAGAGCTTTCTGTACATTCCAATAATTTCAGAAACATTATTTCCTTGTAAATAATACCTTATTTAATCCACTTAAACCCAGAAGAGAAGCACGTATGACTGACTGTGCATAATAGTCCATTTTCACTAGCAGACTGTAGAGCTGCTTGTGAATTCTTTCTGTTTCATCTCTAAGGAGCAGGATGAGGAAAGTGCTCAGCCATGGGTTTTCCTCCTGTGTATGACATTTCATATTCCTTACCAAATAAATTCTAATGAGGAAATCAGCAGGCTAGATTCTGACCTAATGCCATGAAGTGGATTATTTCAATTTTACAGATGTGCAAGGGGTATAAACAATCGCAATAACCAAGATCGCATTTGCAGCAGATAATCATGAAAAACACTACCGACTTTGAAAAAGCAATCACTTTGCATACTTAGCTGCTAACTTCAGCAACACCTGCAAAATGGAGCTGCATACTTTCTGGACATAGTCTACTCATTAGCAAAGTGTAGTAAACATGGATTTTCTGTAAACTCCAGTGTGCAAGTGTACATCCATGTCTGCACAGATGCATGAGCATGCACAAATGAAGCTGCTTCTTTATAGGTGAGGCTCAAAGTTCATGCAGTCACCACAGCAGCAGTGCCAGGCACCTGGCTCTTGCTCAGGCCAGTACGCTCTCTGCACAACTGGTTACGAGCTGGGTTTTGTGAGTGCTTCGCTCTTACTGCGAGTACAAGTGGCAGCCACAAGTCCAAGGCTACAGCTACAAAGGGGTGGGAAACAGATTTAGGTCCCAGCCTGATGTGTTAAGCTATATATGGATAATAAGACCAGGGGAGAAATAAGAGTGTCTTGGTGGCATGTAGCCTGGAATCTGCAGAGAGAGGGAAAGCATGTCACCAGTGCCACACTCACCAGGATGGGGCTGCACCTCACAGGTTTTAATTGAGGCTCTCAGGACATGTGGTGTCAATTCTCACATGTTTTTAGTTACCACATCAGCAAGGAGATCACCAAAGCTATGCGGGTGCATGAGAACACAGAAACCCTGATGTGCTTTGAAGACCCCAATTACCTAGCACATAAAGATGTGTTTGTTTAAAACCTTGATGGAGGCAAAACCAGCAGAGAGAACACTGGGTGAGGCCCCTCTCTTACCTTCATGACACAAGGCCACCTTCTTTCTCCCAGGCTTGGTCATCTCTCTGACAGATCTTTGTGGCAGATTGCCTCTGTCTGCCAGTGCCCAAAGGTGCTACCATAATATCAGTCCCCCTCCTTCATCCAGAGGAAGTAATAATCCTTATTCCTGCCCTGCTCCACCTGGAAGAGCCCCTGGCATCCTTTAGGTGGAACAGCAGCCTCCCTCTCTCTGGAGATAGGCAAGGTGACTTTCTAGGGTAGGAGCTATGTGGCTCCTCTGTCAAGTGCTGCAGACACTTTGTTACAATAGGAATGATAATTACTGATAGAATATAACATTAACAATGAAGCAATGAAAGAGCTAATGGCATTTCTTTGGGGGGCGGGGGGGGTGAGAAAAAAGAAAAAAGCAAATAGAAAACTATTTTTCCCTTGAAAAAAAAAAAAAAACAAACCAAAACTAGAACATTGATTACTCTTAAAGGGACTCTCTCAACTTCCCTTTGAGGGCTCCCATTGATCTCAGATCTGTTTTCCCTTGCAGGCAAAAAAAGATAAGTATTCTCTTGACATTCTCCTTTCTTCAGCAGGCTGAGCTAACAGGGAGATTTTTATTTCAAATATACATGTAACTGTGATGTACTCTAGACTCAGCTTATGCCCCTCTGCCAATGTACAATGGCACTTTGAGCAATAGCCTATCTTTCTATCAAGGAATGCAGAGAGAATGATGATGGCAGTACTCCCTTTGCTACTCATGGGGCTTCTGTGGGTGAGTGAGAGCCCATGTACTCTCAGAGAAAGTGCAAAAGTGAAACTGACTTCAGAAAATTATTTCAAATGGCATCTCTCTTTTGGGATGTCTAGGGTTGAGAGTAGCAAGGATGCAGGCTAAGGTCCAAATTGCCAGTGAGACACACGCAAATCACAGTATTCTTAAATTCAGAGCCTTAATTGACAGAAAAGAACATGAATGTACAGACTTTGGGGGTGGGGGTGGTGTTACAGGGTTCTTTACTTGCTGCTAAAGCAGAATTTCTACCACAAACCAGAAGTCACATATTTAATCAGTCTTTTGTTAATTTTGTAATTCCCCATTTCTCCAACAAGGACTGTATCCCCAGGAGCTCCTCTCACAAAGGGGCCCGATGTTAATTGCAACGATTATCCACTTACAACTTAAAGAAACTTAACAGCAGTGGCAACAGACATCTCTGAGAGCACCAGGAAAAGAGAATGGAAGTGTGAAAAGGTGTGCAAAGGAAAGAGAGCTTCACTTTCTCTTATAGGGAAAGACAATCATACCTGGCAGTCTTGTGATGTGCAGAGCTGAGGTCGCTGGTGTCAGACTTCAACTCACTTGTTTTGCCTCTTTTTTTTTTTTTTTCTTTCCTTCTACTTCTTTCTCTTGCTACATATAGATCTCATATGGAAAAACCTACACCGATTCTTATGGAGTCTTTTTAGAGGTACATGTGCTAGCTAAAAAGAGCTCTTAACTAAAAATGCTGTTTGGGACAGTATTGGCAGAGAACAAAATATAGCTGCTAATGCTAGGCTGAGTTGGGGGATGCGGTAGATGGCTTCTCCCACAAACACAAGGGAGGTGCAAAGAGCCACAGCCTTGGAAAACCCCCTCAGAGGAAGATTATCAACAGTTATCAACGTTTCACAGCTTTCTAGGGCTGTCCACAGAGGCACACTGTACAATCATACCTAGAAAGTGAATTGCATAATAGTACATTCCTGTCCTGTACCCATTACAGACATCACAATCCCAGGAGATAGCAAAAGAAAGGAGGAGGTTGATTCAGGAGCATTTAAGATTGACCACCAATCAAGCCCATTTATCTTCTTTAACTGCTAACAGCTCCCACCTGACTCACCCTAGGCACCTTGGGACAACCTTACTGGTTAAACCTGAAAGCCACAGATCGACCCCTTTGCTCTAACAGCATGGCTGTGGGACAGTGGGTTGCTTGAGTGTAAGCAGGGAGCTCTGTATTATGCCTTCCTCATGAGAGAAGCTAAAATAGTGCTCCTGGCCCAGTGGCAGGGTGTGGGTGGGTGCCCCAGCTGGGCTGGTCAGGAACATTAAAGCTTGTTGGTGCCCCCAGGGCCCTGCTGTCAGCCTGCCTTGGTTTAAGGGTCCTACTCTTGACAGCATACTAGCCCTCCCAGTGAGCAGTATGGAAATCCAGCTCTCCAAGTCTCTTTCCCAGTCTTCTCTGAAGACTAAGTTGGAGAACTTAGCACCTGAGGCAAATCACACATGCACACAGACCACAAAAATGCACTAGCTGGGGTCTTTCTCCAGATGCCTGAAGTCCCTGGTCAAGAATGAGTTGGTGGTTGCAATTTAAAAAAAAAAAAAAAAACAAAAAAAAAAAACCCACAAAAAAAAACACCCACCACCCAGAGAAACAAACAAATCTTTTCATAGCTGCATAATTCACCTATTTATTTTGGCTTTCACACCTTCCTGCCTAAATTTGCTGTGAAGGCAGCAGAGCTGGTACACAGCATTTTAGTGAATTGGGTGCCCAGGTTTTATTTTAGTCTGAAAGCAGAGAGATGATACACACATATGTGTAATGTAGCACAAAGGCATGTTTACTGAAGCATGCCACCACAATGCTCCAGTTAAAAAAAATAACAAGCAACAAATCTGTTTCATCCCTGGCCATACATTAGAAACCATATCTAGCTGCTATGTAGATGATGACCAGAACAGCACTTTTGGGTAAATATAGATTTGCATTACACTCCTCTGATGCATCTCCACAGCACTGGATGGCCAGGGATTAAAAACTCTGTGTGTTCATGTGTTTAGATGTGCATTTTATGTGTGTGTATATATATGTGTGTGTGAGCACATTCAGTACAGGCTTTAAATACTGCTTTCTAATATTTCTTTAAAATTGCTTTAATTTACAGTGACTTGAGAATGAGATTTCAAAAGCAAGCACTGAGAGGGATGCTGCTCCTCAACAGACACTCCTGTAAATATGTTACTTTAAAAAGAAAAAAAAAAACAAAACCCAACCCTTTCCATCTCTACCAGTGAAATGGCTACAAATGGGCTGCCATTAACTTTTGTTACTTGAGTAGGTGCCTGTAAAGGGCCAGGTGGTGTTTATGCAGATGAATGAGCATGTTACAATGTGTTCTTCCTTTTGGATAAAACATTAGCGTATCAGATGTGACAAATCAGATGTTCATCTTCCGCACTTCTGCATTATTTTACATTGAGAATTAGATAATGTGCTGGCTTAGCTTTTTACTTAGGGTTTGTTGTTTTTTTTTTTTCCTTTTCTTTTCAAGAATAATTTTATACATAAAGTTCTCACAAAACTCTGCATAATCAGAGCCTCACCTTATGTCTAACCAGCAAGGTATAATTGTGTATTTCCAGGTAGTAGGCTTTGCGTTAGATGGAAGTATACATTGTTTAACACACTGCATAATTATTGTGAAATTGAAATAATGGACCTACACGTTCAGGGTTTGGTTTGTTTTTTTTTTTTAATTTTGTTTCCCTACCAGAGCAGCAGATAATTCTTGTGTCTCTGGCAGCAGTGGCAGGAAGATAAATATTAGAATGTCTTACAACCGGAGGTATGCAAATAATTGAATCCTCAGTTTGGTGGCTAAAGTGGAAAAATAACCTTTTGTTTTGAGCTGACAAGAAAAAAAAATGTATTTTGGTTTCATAACAAGAATCAATAAATAATATTTTGTGGTTATGACTGGTCTAGTTGCATTTAGCCATATCTGGTGTCAAAACATAACCCTGAGATTTTAAAATTTGAAAATTTTAGCTTTAAAAAAATCCAAAACCTGTTTCATCATTTAATTTTGTCTATCTGAAACCCTTAGAACGTTTCAGTTTCAACCATCAGGAAGTGACATTTTTGAGTAGATTATGTGCCTAAAATATTTCACCTCACTCGGATTCAAATGTTCAACAATAATTTTGTGTCTCTCTGACAATTGAACCACACCTGTCCTTACATTTTTATGTTATTTATTTACACTGTCAAATCAAGGCAGTTTTCCACTTTGAGAAGGTTGAACTGATTCAGCAAATTACATAGTCATGGCCCATATGGCCTGTACATTTTGCCATTAATTGTCCTCAAAGAAATAATCTCTTGCATAGTTACTTTGAGCAGGTCTTAAGCCCTGTGTAGACCTAATTCCTTTCTTTACCAGAAACACGGGCCAGTCTAGGAGGAAAACTGCAGATCCACACTTGTACTGGAGAAGGACCATAGCATTGCCCAGCAGAGCCTAAATCCAGGTACATATCAGTTGTGAGGCCAAATGCATCTCATGGGAATTCAGTTGGTGGGAATAATTTGACCATTATTTTTATAGAACAAACAAATTTGTGGCTGATTGTATTAAAAACATAAATTGTGAGTACAAGACCAAGTGTCTAAAGGCTCAGCAGGTCCCACAGTTGCAGGAAGGCTTTGCTGCATGTGGATTTCACAAGCACTGCCCTGCAGGAGATGAGCACCAATGGGATGTCACAGGGAGGGCTGTGTGGCAGAGCCAGCCATGAGGGATTCACCAGCGAAAGGTAGATCAGGCTCTCCTTGCACCACAGGATAGCTTCCCCTGGCAGAAAGCTGAACCCCTCCAGGAGCTAGCTGCAAATGCCTCATTTTGCCCAGGTCTGGCTTAACCTCAGTGGAAACAAATCACAGGACTGGAAAAACTCTTATCAATATGAAGTACTTCTTTTTCACAATTAAATAGATGCATTTATAGCTCACTGAGCTTCACTTTACTTGAGTGACACCAACAGAAGACACAACTGCTCCAGTTAAATGCACAGCTCATTTCTGTCTACATCTTGTAGGCAACATGTTCAAATGTATTCAAAATCAAGGCTGCAAAAGAATTTCTCATCATCAAAGACAGCAGCTTTAGTTCCCGTAATTGTGTTGTTTTGTCCAAGGCTGAGAGGATAAAACAATGCTGCTGGGGGACAGCAGTTGCAGTACCTGTGTGGTCTCACTGTCATGTGTCATGAAGCCATCTCAGTACAAGCACTGCACAAGGCCCCATAAGAATAGCCTAAATTTACCTTCTGGTTGCAGAAGAGTGGCAGCATGCCTGCAGGGAGCATTTTCTCCCAACACTCTGAAGGCCAGAAGCTATTAGCTTGCCCCTGGTTTGGTCACTGCAGCCTCCGGAGCTGGCACTGGCCAGCCCGTGCCTCTTACCAGCTCCAGAGTGACCTACTAAAGGTTTATTTTGGTTCCCTGGTGAAATTAGAGGAAAAAATTCTAGGCAACCTGTTGCTAATATGGCAGCCTAAAAGATAAGTATTTGGTGCCCTGGCTCTGGTTCTCACATCAGCATGAATCTGCACAGGCTAGCACCCAGAAAGCTGGCCAGCACAGACTTCTTCATTCCCTCCAAATGGGCCTTCACATCCCAAAGACCCTGTAGAAGGAGTTACCCCTGCTTGACTTCCAAACACATTGATGGGGCAAGGACAGAAGAAACACCCTCACTCTATCTGGGCTGCACATTTTCTTACTGTCTACCTTCTCCTGGCATTAGTAAGAGAAGATTTTGCAGGTCTCCTGATTCTTCATCTAACCCTGTTTCCCACACAGCTCAAATAAACACAAGAGGAAAAGCTCATTCAATGTGTCTCACCTGGAGAAGGCCCTCCATCCAAGTATCTCAGTACTCCACAGCTAAGATTCCCTCTGGGAAGGAAGCAACTCTATTCTGTAGGGGTTCACAAGTACCAAAGACCTCCTCATCTCTATGAATGGGTCCAGAAAGTACACCAGGACAAGTGTTCTTATCCCACCCCTAAAAAACCCTGCTTCCGACAAAGCACAACCTCACCAACACAGACATTACTTGCTGTTTAGGGAATTTTATTGTGAATGATTAATAGTTGTTTTACTTTTCACACAGAACTCCCACAATGTGGGCAAGGAGGTTCTTTTGTCCTATCTCATATGACCCCAGCAGCATTACAATTTCAACTTACCTAAGAAAAGTTCTTCTGGGGAAAATATAGCTAACAAAAGACCCATCATCTTATCTTCCTGTACATCATCCTTTTGGTTTTATTAAAAAAAAAAAAAAAAAAGGAAGAAAAGAAATCAAACAATGAGAGTTATCAATCCTCCTCCACAACTTACATTTGGTTTAACACTGCAGGTCTCAGCATGTGTACCTCTGATTTCTGCTAACTGGTCTCAGCCTAGTATTTTCACACCTTTTTTGTACTAAATGCTTACAACTGGTCACTCCACTAGAAACTGTCACCATGAGACCTTTATTTAGAATTTTAACAACACAAAAAAAGCACCAGAAATGAATCTCAAAATACCAATATTTTATTGTTTGCATTGCAATAAATTCCTGCAAATGCATCCCATTATCTTTTTATACAATTAAACACGTAATGCCTAACTGTTAAGGTATTAGCCCAGCTGGGTACAAATGCAGTCCACTGCCAGTCTGAACAGACCTTGGCTGTCTTTTAATAATTACCTGGATAAAAGAAAAATAATGAAGTGCTGTAGATTGCTCATCCAAACTGGTAAAAAGCTGTTTGCAAAGGATAACTATGAGGGAAGTGAGACATTGGGCTTTGCTAATAAATAATTCTCGGAAATATCAGCTCCCAATTTACTACTCGTACACAATGGGCCAGTCGAAACTTGCAGGACGAGCCAATTTGCCACAGCTCCTGTTTTGAGTCTTTGTGAAGCTGCTGCACGAGCACAGTGGGGGCTGCTTGCATCTATCCCTGGAGTCAATCAGTGGGCCTTTGTTTCCTGCTGGTCAAAAATATCAGGTGGCTTTGAGAGTCTAATTATCAATGAAAAATTAAATTCAGTACAGGAACATAGCCAGGAGTTGCCCCCTGCCTTCTGCCCTCATTCATGGGGTGTGAGTATCAGGATATTTGTTGTAATTCAAAATGTATTCAAGCCAAATTGGGAACTTCATGGGTGGGAGAGACAGAAATCTAAATGTGAAAACAGGAATCAAGATCCTTGCTGGCAAATCAGCAAATATCTCCTTCAGCTACCTTTGAAATGGGGTGTGCAGCCCTAATTGTGCAAAGTGCTTTCTTGGAAGCTCCTCCCTTCAGGGATTTCTCATTATGAATTTGTTAAGCCAAGTTTATACCTATGTGGTTCCACAGTTTCCTGGCCTTAGGGAAGTTTTTAAGTTAAATGAACTACCAGATCAGGGTCTAGCTCTCTCAGAAATGGAACAGGATATCCATCAGGACACAGAGACAAAAACCCTCAGAAGAGGCATGATCTGAGGGAAGTGAGCACCAGCCAGCCAGTCACCAGTGCCTCTTGCTCAGAGACATCCTTTCAGCACCACAGATCATAGAAACCAGGAGAAACTGATATAAAAAAACCTCTATCTGAGTAGAGTACAAAGCCACTAGAAATGGTGCATAATGGCCAGGTAAAGGTGTAACGTCCATCCATCTCCCATTCAACAAGCAGAGACAAACCAGGCATCTCAAATGTTTGCCATGGAGCAGGCCTGGACTCCTGCTTACATCAACTTTTCAGCCCTGAGTTGTAAATTAATCTAGAGAAAAA
>JANHGN010002602.1:56719-74724 GCA_024605025.1 Megaceryle maxima
AAAAGAAAAAAAAAAAAAAAAAAAAAAAAAAAAAAAAAAAAAAAAAAAAAAAAAAAAAAAAAGAGAGAGAGAAGTCAGTGGAGGAGGCTCAGATCCCCTCAGCCAGCTCTCCCATGTCCCAGAGGTGCTACTGCTGCTACTTTCCAGCTTTCCCAGCCTCACCACTGACCCTGGGGAAGGCACAAGCTCCCATGCTGCCTCAGACATGCTTGCACACTCCATTCCACCACAGGAAGACTGGATCAGGTAACCGGTAGCTTAAACCCACAGAACACAGACCTAGACAAAATCAAACATGAAGCCCAGCATAAGGAGTCCTGGCTGGCTGTGTGAGGTGATGGGTCCCTGGAGGTGGTGGGGTCCCTCATTTCAGCTCATTTGGTCCTAGGAAGCAGGGCACAGCCTGCTCTGTAAGCCCAGCCTTATCTCCCAGCTAGACCAGGGCTTCTCAGTGATGGGAGTCTGCCAAACACAAACCTTTCTCTGGACAAACCTTCCTATGCACCTCTGCAAAGCTGCCCTAGATGGTATCCTTCCTTCTAGCACTTAGGTGATCCATCCTGTCACCTTATTTTCCTCTGCCCCAAAAGCACCTGTTTATCAACAGGGAGGGCAAAAATTGGTTTTCCTGTAAATCCCTTGTCCCCAGCTAATTTATCTCAACAGTGGATGGGTAAGAGCATTGACCAGGCCTTTGATATGGGAGGAGCATAAGTGAGGCCTTGTTAGAAACACAAGGAGCTCTCAGGGGCACAGGCAGCTCAGTTCTCAGCAATACCTGGGCCTCCACCAGCATCCCTCAGCCCACACAAGGAAATTCCACTAACTGCCACACGCCACCTCTAGACCTTCAGCAGCTTTTGGTTTTCCCAGTGATTTTGCTGATGAAGTGAATTAAGAAGTCTCCATTTTTTAGACACAAATTAAGAGACATTTTTCTTAGGAAGGGAACAAGTTCACATTTTAAATTTCTGCTCTAGGCCACACTTCAGGAATCCATCTAAAAGAATACAATAAGACTTCACCAGGGATTTCCCTGAAATGACTTTAACACCACATCTATCATCCTTAAACACCCCGTTTGTGGGGTATAGAAAAGGAGTAGATACCCCAAAGTGTCATGTTTTGTGACGGGCAAGAGCAAAGCAAGCACCTGCCCAGGATGCCCTTCCTTCCCTTGCACTGCATCCCAAACAACACAACCTGCTAAGGATGGTAGCAACACAACGACTTTGCAGAAGGAACTTGAGGCAACAGAATTCCACTGTGGTGACTGCAAGCAGAGACTGAAGTCAGCATCTCCTGCATACCTACCAAAACACCAAGTTCAGCCAATAAAAAACCCACTATACTGTGCACCCACTCAGGACTAAGCTCCTCCTCTGGGGCTCTGGGCAGCTGTAGTTAGAAAAAACAGCATTTCCAATTGCCATGCCAGCACCAGGGCAGATCCTGACAAACAGCAATACTGTAATGGTACCTTGTCTCTTTTTCACCCAATGTCCCCTCTCATCTTTTTCAAGTCCCTCTCTTGTAAGTTGATGCCAAAGGGTAGGAGAAGAGGGTGAATTTTAAACCATCTCTCCATATAAATAGAATAGGTTATGCATGCCTCTCTGAAGTACAGTATTAATCCCAATTGTGCCATAAAATATATATGACTCACTTGAGCCTTGTTCTCTGGTGAATTATGAACTATTATATCACTCATGGGATAAGTATTATGTCTCTTAAGAGACTATCACCTTTCCTCTATTTTATAATATAAAACTTCATTGAAACCTGCCATGCCTGATACAAGCAACTTCCTGTGATGCACATTAAATCTTTTCCTTTTACAGTTTCCTTCGTTTAGCTGATATTCACGTCAGGGTGAGTTCTTTCAGATGTAGCATAAGCATAAATTAGTATGTAAGAGAAGTAGTCATTTAGCAGAATTTCTTCTTTAATAAATCTGGTGATATTTATATTTCATCACAGAGCAGAAAGATTTTTTTTTTTTACACATTTAAAGATTTATTCCTGTAGTAAGTATCCAATTAATAGGACTTTAGCATGCAGACAGGACTTGTATTTATGCTGAAGAAAATGTGTTCTCATTATACTTTTATTCTCATGTTAGATTTATTGTGGGTTCCATTATAATTTATTTTAGTAGCTCTGTTTTCTAATTCTTTATATTTACATGTCTTTTCCAACAAAAATAATAATACATAAATAATACCTGACAACACTTTGCAGATTTTCTCTATTTGTACGCTTTAATTCTCCAAGCATCTTGGAATGGAAATGCTGTGAACTACAAAGGAAATCTCTATGTGATCTCTATTACATGAAAAATTATCATTTTTATATCCTCTTCACTCTGCCAAGTTCTTTCCAACTTCCAGTTTGCAATGCATGAAAGTAGGCAAGAAATGGTAGCAAAAGCCAAGTAGGAATGCTCACTACATACACTTACATTTTCAATGCATTGCTGTAATTAGTGGTGTCAGAGGAGAACCTGCTGCATTGCAGCAAAGAGCTCTTTCCTATTCACTGTCACATGTATTTTTCCATAGGTTTCTTGGCTTGCTGGCATGGGGTTTATGATAACACAATCCTACCACTGCTATTCTGCAAACCGCTGCTGAGAATGCCCAGTAATGCTTTGCCCAGTCCTTAACCCAGCCTGCTTGGCTTTCCACTGGTGTGCAGCTGGATGGGGGTTTGAAGTTACAGTGAGACGGGCCTCACCAGTCACCTGCCAACATTTCAAACATGAGAAGATCTTACACTGAGCACGTGTTTGCACACACGCTGCATATCCAAACAGAAAGGTTCCTACAGGGTGCCATACAGTAGCTTTCCCTAGTCTGTGGGGTTAAGACAGCCTTCTCATGGAGCCCATCCCAGAGCTTTAGCCCCAGCATTAATCCCAGCAGGTCAGACCATTGGCAGGCAGGCAGGGCACAGTCAGTGTATGCCTGGAGAAGCCAGCTGAGTTACACTGCAGACATAACACTATATGTAAGAGCTAAATCTGGCCAAGTGCTGTTGCAGTAGATTTTGCTTTCATTTTGCAGTGTACCCTCTGCTGGGAAAAAAAAAATGACTTTGTGTTAGATATCACATCTAATTATTCCTGTTGGGCTGGCCCAGAGAAATGTCAACAGTGCATTGTAAGTGCTAATTGGGGTGTCCATGCTCTGCAGTAGATTTGGGATACAACACCCAACACTGGAGAGGTTAAGCATGTTTTAGAATACTGTACCATAATGAGCTTAGTCTCCATGGAAGAGGCACAGCTTTGCTGCACACATTTGGTACTGCGTTGCCCAAGCCACATACCAGCATGCTGGTTAAGGCAGGCTGCCCACAGCCACAACCAGCCACCAGGTAAGGTGAGCAGTCTTCCCAGGGCACACTGCCAAGTGCTCAGCAAAACAGTGAGGTGAAGAGAGAAGGAAAGGAAAGGGAAAGGGAAGGGAGAAAGGGGAAAAGGAAAGGGGGGGGAGAGTTTGCTAGGGAGTGAAATAAATAAAATGTTGGCAGCTTGCTTACCTGCTTACCTTGTATCCCTCTGTTTTAGGCAGAAAACCTCACTGATCTATTAAGCTTATGTGAAGTAGTAACGGTTTGGAGCTGTCAATACCAGGGCTCTGTTGCAGACACATGCTTTGCTGCTTTTTCTCATAGACCCCTCTATGCTTCTGATGAAATATTAATCCAGCTTTTTTTCACAACTTCTAAAGCAGAAAAACGACATTGTTTTAATACACGGACATTGATGGTACTTGAACCCAGAGAATCCAGCCAGATTACTAGTGGCAAATCCCCCAAAACAGGTTTTTCTGACAGAACTTCATTTTCCAAATTGCTCTGTCCTGATTCAGAGCACCAGTCTGAGGGAAGCTGCCTGTTTCTTTCTCAGTGCTAAGGTAGCAGAGCATCTACCATGGTATCCCGTCTTTCTACACACTCAAGCACAGAATCCATGCTTTTACAGGGCAGCCCTTAAAACTTTCAGGAATTCTTCTTGTTAGATCTTCACACAATGAAAACAAAGTATTTAAAGCTACAACATGCCTGCTAGTCTATTGGGCTATAAATCTGACGGGTAGCTACTCCATCACCTTTTGTGTCATGGGGGACCTCTTGTACTCCATTTTTGCTACTCACATGGGTAGCATTGCATCAGCATTGTATCCTGCTTTAAATAAACCTGTGCATATTGTAGGGAACTTTTCATCTCCAAGAGGAGAGAGACAACCCTACAACAAGGTGTTAGTGGAAACAGGGTTCAACCCAAAACACTATACTTGTTCAGATGTTGAGGCAAGAATATGAAAAGCAAATTTGAAAGACTATTGTAAAGACAAAGAGGAAACCTCAGATGTGTTCTCTGTTTCATGGAATGCTGCCGTAATTATTACCCTGGATGCTAATGCAGCAGAGGCAAGCAATTATTCCCAAACTTGCTTCATATTACTTGTTCTTCCCGACCTCAGATTACAATGTAACAGCGACAGATTCTAAAAAAAATTCATGTGGTAAACCTCACAGGCAAGATCTTAGCAGAGGATAGTGCTAGCTCTGGGGACAAGGTCTGGGGAGGGCACTGCAGGAGAGGTGCTGTCTCAGAAAGCTCTTCAAGCCACAGGCTGTAGCCTTGCAGAGGGGAAGGTGTACAAGAAGCTGTGGTTCTACTGTGTGCATTCAAATGGGGAGATGTCTCTACCTGTAAGGGAGGCAACTCCTCAGGTCCAGGATTTGCCTAACTGTTCTCAGTGGTGACATCCTGAGGTTAGTCACCTGGGGAATTCTCTTTTCTAGGACAGCATCATGAGGGAGCAGCTCCAGTTCCTCTTCCTCACTGCATATTCATAAAGACCAGCACAGCTATACAATTGAATCACAAATTCTGGTAATAGCTGTTTTAACCTGACTACATGTTAAACAAGTGAAATTGGCTAAGCTACCCACCCTGGGTGGTCAGCCATACCCACACACTGCTGGGCAAAAGTCAGAAGCAGGTGTTGTCTCATGTTTTTAGAATGAAATGCGGTAACCCGTGTGGACATCTGTGCTTGCTATGGAAGGAAGTGAGAGGTGTTTGCACATGCGTGTCAAACTGGAGAAAAGGCCACTGGAGTTTACATGGGGTCATAACAGTGAACAAATCACTACATGCCTTCAATTGAGGTCTAGAAGACACACTGAACAGATGAAAAGCTGTCTATAAATCATATGTGCACTGCCTGGATCTAGATTTCTCTAATATTTTACATGGAAGATGTATACACTGCATTGCCACACAGAAATGTCCACTTCATGTACACTGCAGAAAACAAAGATGGAAAAGAAAATATCACTCTCATACTGCAGATTTCCTTCACTGACTATATCCTCTAGTTCTATTTTTGTTTGCATTCTGAAATAGCAGAAAATTTGGGGGAGAGGGAAGCTAAATAAATATTTAATGTATCAGCACCTGTCATATAGTTTCTGTGCACCACCACTATCGATTTCCTAGTAGTTCTCCTTCCCTAACCAACTTCATTAAAGAATAAAAGTAAAGTAATAAGTCATTTCACACTCTGTCTGACCATTATACAATAATAGCAAGATTTCATGCAAGGGTACAACATTATGCCCATCTGCAATCACAGTCTCTTTGCAAAAATCTCAATTCACACTTCACATGCAGCTAACCTTGTTACCATTCCCTTCCTAAATCCATCAGTCTTGCAGCTGCACGTCTTCACAGCCCAACATCTTAAAATTCATCACTTTGACACCCTTGCATCCCTACAGGTCAAGCTAAAGAAGCCAACCAAGAATAATTAAGGGGTACCCCAGATGTTTAGTTTACTTCTAGACAATGTTTCCTGGAACCGCGTACAGTTCTTTCTTTGTATGCTAAAGATCCATGTAAGGTGCTTGTTTTAAGGGAATGAAACCCCCAACAAATTTCAGAACTACCCCAGCCTCCTTTTTTTTTTTTTTTTTTTTTTTTTTAAAGTATAGCTCTTTGTAGTTGGAATTTGAACAAGAAGCGTGATAATGAGTAGGTTCAAGGAAGGAAAGGTGTTATCTCATTAAGGTAATTACTAAGACATTCCCACCATTACCTCGGTTTGAAAATGTGGCAATTAAAGCGCCCTATATGGGCTCCCAAAGACAAGAGAATACGACAGCCTCGGACTACTTTTGCGTGCCCAGGCCGGGAGGGAGGGGAGAGGGGGGCTCCGCCTGCCCCCACCGCAGGCGCGCCTGTTCCGCAGGGCACGGCCTGGGGCAGCAACGGGGGGGAGGCCGAGAGCTGTCTCGGCGGGGCTGGCGGCTGTGCCCCGGGCAGAACGCGTCTCCCGGCCGGGGCGGGCGCGGCGGTGGAGCGGGAGCCCCGGGGGTCCCAGCGTGCCCCGCATCCATCGCTGGCGGCTCAAAATGCCTCACTTGGGTTCCTTTGAAATCCGCTAATTTTGAGGACCAGCGTTTGTGTGCTTCCATTAATAGAAGCGGCTTGTGAAAAATAGGGCATATGAATATGGAAACGGAGTTTTAATGTGATGGGCGCTCCGCTGGACCTGCTCTCCGGCTGGAAATACGCAGAGACAGGCACTGGCTCCGGCTGCCTCACGGCCCCTTCGACGGCGGCAGCAGCCCAAGGGAGGAACGAAGTTCAGGGGCTTTTTCGCGAAACGAGAGAACCGGGGAGCGGCGTCTTAGGGGGCCGCCTGCCCGCCCCTCGCCCCGCGACGGTCCCAAGGGGTCTCTGGCCCCATCAGCTGCCCACCTCCGGGGACCGTGGGGTTTATTTCGATGCTGTCACCGAAACAGAGCAGGCGACTCCTCCCGAGGGACGAGGGCGCGGGCCCGTCCCGGCAGATCAGGATTGTTGTGTTCCCCTTTCCTCTCAAACAGGGCTCCACGTTAAAGCGGCTACTGAGGAAGAAACACGGTGGTGTCACCAGCGGGAGACGGGGTTTAGCAGCAGGATGAAATAGAGAGGGTGAAAAAGCCGCGGAATTCCGACCTGAAACGGTTATTTGCCTCCCATCCCCACCACCCCTGGGCTGGGAATATTTCTAACATTATGAAGGGGTTTACCCTTTTCACAGGTGAGCTCAGCCTGGCTGCACCCACTCCACGCCCTGAGCTACAGCTGAGTTATTCAAGTGGGCTGCAATAAGGACTTAGGGCGACTTACAGCGTGCATTCGCACAGAAGCGTCGTGTAAATTTGGAGGATAATAAATTTCTGAAAAGGGAGAAAATAACAAAAGTTAAAAGCCCACCCGCACAAGAAACAATAAAAGCTGTAGGAATGATACCAGTGCCGGAGCCGTTAATACGACATTACACGCGGGCTGCGTTGGCCCGTGTAAACGTAACCAGGGTAATCGACACGGCAGGGAACTCCACTGGATCCCAGCGGCTGAGCAGGACTCACTGGCCAGGCTGAGATCAAGGATTCAGCTCCCAGAGCACTCAGCTGCCACCCCGGCGCCAGGGCAAGCACCCTCGGAGCGGCAAAGACAACGTTTATCCCTGCGTCCCAGACCAGCGATGTCCTCCTTCGCACTTTCTGCTCTAATGTTGGCCAAGTTAATCCCCCGGGAAGGGGGGAGTAATTAAACATGATCCTGCTACTGCATCCCGCAAAAGAGCCCTTCAGCTAAGAGCAGCAGAGCTGCCTACTCACGGCTCTGCTACCGGAAGGGCTCAGCCAGAAGCCAGAGGCTGCAACGAGTGGCCAAAACCCACAAAACATACAGCCACGTCCCAGCAGAAACAAACCAAAGGAGAACCGGGGACAGGGCTATCAAAGAAACTCCTGTGTCCCACTGCATCCTCCCCAGTGTCAATCCGGAGCGGTACGGGCGGGAGCGGAGCAGCCCTGTCCCACTGCCCACCCCGCCGGCTGGAGCGGAGGCAACACTCCAACACCCGGGAGAAAGCCCTCGGGACGCAGCCCCCGCTTCGTTCTCTCAGCGCCTAGGGGCCGGGCCCCAGGACAGGGGCTTTCTGCCGGGCGGCGGGTGGGTGGTGGAGAGTCGAGCCAGGAAGCCCGCCTCAGACTCTTCCATTTTCATCACTGCCTGCCGGCAAGCGCCAAAGAAGGCCGCGAAGTTCCCGAGCACAGAACACTCCCCTTGCTGCCCGGCCGAGCTCTGCCTCCCGGAGCCCCGGGCTGCGCTGCGTTGCCCCGCCCGGGGCGAGGCGGGAAGCTCCCGCGGGGACGGGACACGGGGCCCGCTGCAGAGGGGCTGGGGGTGCCAGGCCGGGCCCACCGCGCCGCCCGGAGCTGTCCGTGGTGCTGAGGACGGGAGGGGCCGCAGCCGCCGGGCTGGGCGCAGGAGTCCTCCGTGCTGGCGGGGCCGTCCTGGTGCGGGGAGAGAGCAAACACCCGCGGCTACCCCGCGGGCTACCGCGTCCCCTCGCTTATACACCGCTCTTCTACAACCGCACGGTTTGTTTCTACGCTCAGCTCATTAACAGACAGGACTTTTCCGGCGGGAATTTAAGGCTAAGGAGAGCCCGTTCATCTGGCAACAGATGGGTTCGTTTATTTGTTCACACTGACTTCCAGAGCCGAGAACAGGTCCTGGACCGGGCGAGGGAGGAGGCTGGAGAGAGATGGGACTGCAGGAATTCAGCAGCTGGGCACCAAGTCTGAGGGCGGCCGCGGAGGATGCAGCTGCCTGGGGGAGCAGAATGGACAAAATCCGAACGGCGCGGCTAGAAAGGCACGGCCGCTAACGGCGCCGAACCGCGAGCGGAGCCAAATACTGCGCCGTGACCCGCGCTGGGCCAGGAGGCGGCGAGCCGACCCCGGGGAGCTGACCCCGCGCAGCCCGTTCCGCTGCCCGGCCCTTTGTCCTGCCGCAGCTCGGTGAAATGCGTACCCATGTGCCGGGTTGGGGTTTTTTTAAACAAAACAACGGAGAGTTTTCCTGCATGTCTGCAAAGGCGACCCGGCCGGTCAGACTCAGGGACAGCCTGTCCCCGGGTCTGTTCCCTCCAATTGTAAACGAGGAAGGGGACAAATGAAGGAATGCTTACATTTCCCGCCCCGCTTCCCAAATGGGGAAAAGAGCCGGTGAAAGGGAGTGATGCCTGCTCCAGTTCTTATCCTGCTCACACGGACTTTCCAGTTGAGTCTGGAAATACGTTTCAGGGGAGATCACATTTCCTTTTCCCCCTCCCCCGGCAGACCTTGCTTTAGACACCGTCCGACACCGCAGCGCCCCAGCCCTAGCCCGGCCGCGCTACCCTCCCCTGCCTGCAAGCTTCTGCCCGCCCTGTACCCAAAACACCGGACCCCCCTGCCCAGATGGGCACACTGACGCCCCGGGCCGGCTCTGCTCGGGAAGGGGGAGTTGGAGGACACTCATCTGTTTTGTATGAACTTTTCTTCCTTATTCTCACTACTTTTCAGCGACTTTGTGAGGTTAAAACCTAGCCCCGATTTAGCCATCGCGAAGAACAACGAGCTCGGAAAAGCTTTTACAGCTGAATCCCCTTCTTTCAGGAGAAACCAGCGCAGGCTTCGTTGTTTAAACTCAGAAGAGGGCCCTAACCGAGCCCAAACTTCCTACCTCCTTCCCCAGCCCAGATAGGATGCATTTCCCGGGAAAACCTTGTTGGCGAGGCGGAGTGGGCGGGCTGCTTTGGCCACTCCGGGCACCGCTCCCGACTCGTTTCTGCCGGGGGTGATTTGGGGGCCACGGCGGAGGCGCGGGGGAATAGTCAGCGGCCTCCGCAACACGGGCAGAAAACGAGGTGGGCGTTCCCGACCCGCTCCCCTTTTGTTAGATCAAGGCAGAGGTCAATATGGTTTTAACGCGAATTTATTAGCAGAGAAATCAGCAAGGCGCTCGCTAATTAGCAAAGCCCAAATAAACGTGCCCGGAGGCTTTTTTTTTTTTTCTTTTTTTTTTTTTTTTTTCTTTTTTTTTTTTTCCCCTTGTATCTCAAAAGAAGGGAACCCACGAGCAAAAATTGAGAGGGAAAAAAAAAAAAAAAAAGCCAAACCCTCAGCGGAGAAGATAATATTGGACTTTATGAATGTTTTATAGGTAATTGCTGTATAACTTTCTAATTTCGCAGGGGGTTGTTCACCTCCAAAGGCTGGGGCCAGAGCCGTCCCTGGAGCCCGGTGGAGTGTCACAGCCCCTAGCCCCGGCTCACACCCCCCCTCTGCCCCCGCGGGACTGGCGGTCGGGCCGGCACGGGCTAGGCGCTTGGGAGGGAAGCTGCCTGCCAGGAGAGGCAGCAACAAAGATCAAAAGCCGGCGGGACTCGGGGGCTCCGTGTCCGCCGGGACTCCCCTTTCCTCCCTGTCTGTATCCCCTCATTACTCACCCCGACCGCCGGCGCCCGCTGCCTGTCCCAGCTCGGCACGGAGACAGCTGCCGGGCCGGGGCCGTGATCCCGGGCTGGGCACGACCCCGCCCGCCCCCAGGGACCGAAGCCTGGTAGGGTCGGCCGTCCACCGCGCCGCCTTCCCGGGAAACCCGCCGCTGCCTTGCCCAGGTGCTTAAAATAACGGCTCGGGTCACACCTGCCCGGGGATTTGTTTTTTCTTTAAAATACGGATAGGGAAAAACAGCGCCGGTAATGAAACAAGGAGGCTAAAATTTAAAAATAATAATAAAAAAGTGGCATTTGCCTTTTCGACTCCGCATTTCATGCGTTCTCGTCACGGGGAAAATTAGCTACCTTGAATTTCCACGTTTGTTAAAAAAAGATAAAGTTTATTTCTTTTTGTTTGTTTGTTTGTTTTTCCTGTAATTTTCAGTCACAAAAAAAAAAAAAATCTACATTTTGTCATCTAAGCATTTATTTTACTGAATCCAAAAAGACATGAAAAGGGGAGAATCACGTTTGTTCGTTTTAAACTAACGTATAGAAGTGATTTTTTTTTTCCTTTTTTGAACGACATATAATAAATATGATATAGCACTCAGCACTCAGTCTGTACAATTCTGTTCGCATTAGGGAGCATGCCACTTTTCAATAAGAAAAAAAAAAAAAAAAAAAAGGTCATCAGAAAAATCAGTGCAAAGTTCTCCGTTCCCCCGGTCTTCTCCGCCGGGCGGGGGTCGAGGCGCTCTCATTCCCTCCGTCCTCCGCAGCCGTTAGTCTCTCCGGCGGGCTCGGGCTCCCTCTCCTCCTCCCCCTCCGTCCCCCTCTCTCTCCGAGCTCCAAGTCCTGCCTTGCAGGAGCCGAGGTCGGCGGGTCGCCCCGCGGCTCTGCCCGCCTTCCCCCGCGTGTGGTCGTTTCACTTACGGGCTTGGCTCTGGGTTCACGGTTCAAGAGTCCCTGCTCTGACTGATCGCCTCCCTCGGTGGCCGGTGGCTGCCTGCAGAAGCTCCTGCCCCTCGGCTTCCCCTCGCTTCCTCCTCTGCGGTGCTGGGGCTTGTTTGGGGACGGGGAGGGGAAGGGCTCGTTGCGGGGACCGCAGTGCCGCTTCACCGGGGGTGCGGGGTGCCGGGCATGGGGTTGGCCAGGGGGTTGAGGGCCGGCTGCCCGCCGGGCCCCAGCCCGTGGATCAGCACCCGCGGCACCAGCGGCCGCTGGAGCTGGGGGTGCGGCGCGGGAGGAGTCCGGTACATGCTGCTGTACATTGCCGCGGCTGCTGCGGCTGCCGTCGTGCTGTCCATGCTGCCCAGCAGGCTGGGGTGGTAGAAATAGGGCGAGGGGAACATCCTCTGCAGGGCCGAATAGTTCCCGGCCTCAGCTAGCAGCTCCAGGCCTACCGCCGTCTGCCGCTTCCACTTCGTCCTGCCGGGAGAACAAGAAGTGGCTGCAGGGCGGGCGCCGCGACGGGGCACCTGGCTCGGTTCCTTGGAGTGTCCAAGGGCGGCGAGCCCTTTCCCCGGCACGGCCCCGCACCACCGAAGCCCCGACGGGGAGTACCGGCCCTGAGGGCCCGCACACAGCTCGATCTCCCAGCCCTGCGAGGCTTCCCCTCCCACCCTCCGCACCCCCGACACAAGCACACGGCGACTTTGGCCGAATTAATAATCACGGCACACGGTTAGACCGCAGCACGCTGACACTAATGGTTTGCGACAGAATTAGGGTGGCTGCAGCAGTATGTAATGAGACAGAAAATTACGGTAGCGGTGACAGGGGCCAGACCCCCCAAGCCCGCTGGGGAGGGCGCGGGGCAGCCGTCGGGCGCTCCTCGCATCGCCCCCGGCTCCCGCGGGCAGGAGCATCGCGGCGCCCGCCCATCCCCCTGGCTCTCCGGGGTGCCCCTGGGCCGCTGCCCCGCCGGGGCCCGCCTTACCTCCGGTTCTGGTACCAGGTTTTCACCTGCGTGTCGGTGAGGTTGAGGGCGGCGGCCAGGTCCATGCGGTCCTGCACGCTCAGGTACTTCTGCCGCTCGAAGCTGCGCTCCAGCTGGTTGAGCTGGTGGTCGGAGAAGGCGGTCCGCGCCTTACGCGGTTTCTTGGCCCGCACCGGCGGGCTGTCCCGGCTGCTGCTGATCTCCCGATCGCCCTCTTCCTTTGTCCCTGCGAGCGAGCCGAGGCGCAGTGAGGGCCGGCGGGACACCGTCTCGGTCCCCTCCCCACCGCTGTTACGGGGCCCCGCCGCCCCCTCCCCGGGGGCTCCTCAGAGGCATGGGGAGAACAGTCAAATACAGCGGGGGGCGGCGGAGGCGAGCCCGTCCCGGGGACGACGGGACTTCCACTCTCCGCTTGCCAGCTACAGGGCTTTCGTTATTTTCTCGCTCTGTCCCCCCGGCCCGAAATGCCGGGAAATCGATATGTCAATCCGGCTCCGTTCAGGCCCGGGTTTGTGGCGCTCCTTGATCTTCCCCGCAGGAAGAACAATAATCTCCCTAATTGACCCACTGGGGAGGTTGGTGCACACAAAAATGGCCAGACCAGGCTGTACATCTGGTTTGGACACTCATATGCTAATGTTAAAAGAGCAAAATGAGCGGCACACCCAGGCGTCTCTCTTCCCGGCAAAAATATCTCAATGGGACAAAATTAGAAAAATGTGTCCTGTCGCCCCTTGGCCGAGCTGGGCTGCCTGCGAGGATGGGCAGCTCCGCCGGCACCGCAGGGAAAATAACCCCTCTCCCTACCTCGCCTTTACTCAGTCTTTTCCTTCCTTACCCTTCCTTTCCCCATGTACATATCTCTATTTTCATTTACGAACCCCGCACAGCAGGGACTTCCCCATCAACACGGAATCCCTAATTAAAAAAGGAATAAAAGATAGAGAAATAAACCTTCCTGTCCCGGCGCAAGAAAAACCCGGGCGTTTTGCGAAAAAGCACAAAGCCCTCCAACCTTCCGCCGCCTACAGCGGGGCGATTGCTTTTAAAATTATTTTATTTTTAATTAAAAGTTTTATTCGTTTATTTAGTATTGTCTGTTGGGGAAGTGGGATTTTTATTTTTTTTTTTCCTTTAGATCGAATAAGCAAAACAGAAAAGGCTGAAGGCAGTAAGAGCAGCTGAGCCGCCGGTTCTTAGAAAGCCGGAGAATCATTTGTGCGCATTAGCATTAAAAATAAATACAATCTGGTTTCCAACGCGATCCCACTTCTCTGCCTATTTCCTTAAAAAAGTGGAAGTTAAATGATTAAAAAAAAAAAAAAAAAAAAAAAAAGGAAAGGCTGACAGAGAGAGGGGGGGAGGGAAAAAAAAAGAAAAAAAAAAGCGCGATTTAATTTCCTACCGATCTTAAAGCCGCGATAACGAGGATCGCCGATAAGACCGGGCATAGCGGAGGGCTTCTATCGCAGATTTCCCCCCGATTTTCGTTTCACCGATGCGGCCGAGCGCCGTGGCCCCGCTTTTAACGGCGGCCGAGGCAGTGCGGAGCCGGGTCGAGCCATACTCACCGTGGCATTTGATGTCGCCCTGCGTGTCGTCGCGCTTGTCGAGCTTGGATTTGCCATCCTCCTGCTCGAGTTTGGGCCTGAAGCTCTCCGGGGCTGCGCTGCCCTCCTGCTTGGGGGTGTGATGGGGAGAGGGGACGCTGGTACTGTAAGGTGCACACGCCGCCAGCGGTTTACTGTCGCCCAAAATGTCCTTAATTAAAAAAGAAGAGGTGGAAGTCCTGGGGCCGGAGCTGGCCGAGCCCAGCTGGGGCGGTGGCGGCTGCGGGGGCGACGGCTGCAAACTCGGCGGCGGCGGCGGTGGGTGCGGGCCGAGGTGGAGGTGGTGCGGCGGCGGTGGGAGGCTCTCCGCCACCCCCAGGTGCGGCTCGGGGTGCTCCATGCTCACCGAGATGGGCGACGAAGGCGCCGTCCCCACCGTGTCGATCTCCGAGCAGGGGGACGGCGTGGCCTGGCTCCTAAAATCCGCCGACCGGCCGTCGCTGTGGGGGCGAAAGTCTCCGTTCATGACTCCGGGGCTGCCGGTGCTGCCGCCCGACAGGATTGTGTCGATCCCGAAGCTGGACCCGCTCGGCCCCTCCATGGCGGACCGCTTAGCGCCGCGCCCGCATCCCCGTGGGCGGCCGCGGGGGTCGCACCGGGGTGGAGGAGAAGAGGGGGTGGGGGAGAGTGGGTTACTCCAACCCGCGCACCGGCGGCGCGGGCGGCACTAACGCGGGGCCCCCGCCGAGCACCGCATCGCCGCCGGGCCGGTTCGCTGCTACCTAACTTTGTTGCGGGAAGTTGCGGGCGCGGAGCGGGATGGACACCGGCCACTGCGGCGCACCCGCCCGTGCCCACCGAGCTCCTCTCGGCGGCGGCGACTCCCCCCGTGACGTCACGGCCGCCGCGTGCCCCCCCGCCGTTTATTATAAACCCGGGCTTTTGCCGCCGCCGCTGCCCGCCCCCATTGGCGGCAGGCCGAGTGGGGGCTGACGCAGTGAGGGCGGCAGCCAATCAGTGGCGGTGGGGACGGGCGCGGGAGGGGGACGGGCTCGGAGGCGCGCACCCCCCCTCGTCCCCGTCCCTCCCGCGCCCGTCCCCTCCGCCACCGCCCCGTCGGGCCTTGGTTCCCCGGCCGCCGGATAGGATCTCCCAGAGAGCATCGTACGGTGTTCCCGGGACGGTTCCCTGGTTGGATATCAAAGTAATAGGAAGTGCCAGTGACAAGACGTCGTATTAATCCTGATGAAGTGGCGTGTCAACCTAATTAGCAGAGTAATTATAAAGGTGGTAATGAATGATTTAGAGATCTCCGAGTTATGTTTTAGAACGAACTACCATTTCCAGGCCCCTGTGAAGCCTACCCCGTCTTGCCTCACGGCTTCCAGCAGCCCCGGGACCCGACCAGTCCCGTAAACAGTAGCCGCGGCCCTAAACCTCGGAGGTGCAGGAAGACTGGGCAGAGCAACGGGGGCGCAGAGCAGAACGAACTCAAGGGAGTTTTTTCGGATGCTGGCGTTCAGCGACAGCACCGGGTGACGCCTTAAGTGCGGGGCTGCTGGCACCCTCGACCCGCACAGAACGGCTGACCCGATGATAAGAGCCCGCCGCCGGCCTGAGGCGGAGAGCGGGGGAGAGAGGACACGAGGGTCAGTTCTAACTCATCGTCCTGCCTGTCCCATACCGGGAATGTCACCCCCGGGCCTGCGCAGAGCTGCGCGGGTGAGCCCCCACGCCGTTTCCCACCGCGGTCTGACTCGTGCGGAAGACATCCCCCTCAGAGTCATGGAGAGGCGCGGGGGGCCGCGGCGAGACGGTGACTCGTTGCGGGAAGTTGGGTTCGATGTGAGACGCCTCATCCTCTCAGCAGCGGTGCGTAATGAGGAGCCGCGCCCCGACAGGAGAGGTGCGAAAAGTGCCACGGCCTTTGGCTCCGCTTCCGACGGCCTGGTGCCGGCCTTCCCTCGTGGGGGGATCCGAACATCTTCTCGGTCGTCGCTGCTAAAAATCGCCGGGCCTTCCCTAGGATTCATCGATCACCGTTTTCACACCCGAAGAGCTCTGGCCCTCCTTGGGAGCCGTGGCGGGGCAGGCCCCAGCCCCACTCCCGTTATTCGGAAGAAGGTTTTCTACGGCAGGAAACCCCTGCCCACAGGCAGCCCACTGCTATCCAGCATCCCTCGCTCCTCTCCGAAGGCCGCCCACCGCCCCCACGGGCAGCCGGGAGACAGACAGGCCTACGGTTTGCCCCGGGGCTTTAGTCACCAGTGCCGCGTCCGGAGGCCGGTGAGGGAGCGGCAGTAGCGGGCCCAGAGGAGGTGCAGGGCCGCCCGTGTCCGCTGGGCGGCGGTGGCGGCCGCACCCGTTGTCCCCGACGGGCGCTCGACGCGGACAGGGCCGGAGGCAGCGCGGGCGACGCCGCCCCGGTGCGAGCGGGGTTAGCGTCAGGGCGGGGTGACCTCCTGCTAGCACGTCCCTACAGACGGAGGAGATTGAAGAAACAAGGAGAGGAAAAGGGAACAGAAGAAGAAAGGGGAAAACTGAGGAGCAAAATGAAAGATCGGAAGAAAAGAAAAAACATATTTAAATATCCGCAAAACGCATGGGCAAATTTCCTGCAGCAGGGAGCAGCCCGCGGCGGCCGTATTTATCCTGCTGTCTTGGTTTGCAATTTACCAAAACTATGTCCTAATTATCCCTAGGGGAATGCGGAATCCGGGGTAATATGTTACACTAGTATAATCCTTTAACTCACAATACACTTCCCCGTCTCGGAATCGGGATTTAGGGCTTAAAGTCATGTTCCTGAAGAGTGAAGACCTTTCATTTCCTTCCTATTTTTTTTAATCCTTGACTCCATTGTGTAGAAATATTTTGAGGGAAAGCGGAGGCGAGGTCAGCTCGGGCCAGCAGCTCCGCTCCCGCCGGGCTCCGCCGCAGCCCGCAGAGCTGGCATCCGCAGCCTCTCCTGCTCCTCCGGTGGGCAGCTCAAGCGGGTTCGGATTCCCAGAGGCCAGGCCTACGCGGGGGCATCGCATGCAAAAGGCCTTCCACCTCCTACTGGCACCTTATGCATGGGCGGAAGGCAGCGGGGCTCCCCTTGCACTTGTTGAGGCCGGGGGTGGATGCGAGACAGCTGCAGCCCCGTGTCCCCGCAGCCTCTGGCTGGGTGACCCCCCCTTTCTCATCTCATCCCACCCGTCTGACTCCGGGCGAAGCCACGGAGCTCTCCCCCGCAATAAATCAGCAATAGCCGAATCAAAGCGATGAGCGAAGGTGCCACTCAGAAGTCGGACGGGGCCCCGCTCGTTAATTAGCAGGCAGCTAATTAGAGCGGCACTTTGAGCGCTAATCAATGGCCGATGGAGGCTGGGGGCAGTGAGAGACAGGGACGGGGTATCATGTGGCGAGCCTGGGGGTGCCGGCTGGCCAGCCTGTCCCTGCCTGGGAGGGCGGCCCCGGCCGAGGCACCACGGAACGGCCCCGAGCTGCAGCCAGCGGACTCCGGCCCCGGGGAGTCGAGAAGGGGCTGGTGCGGAGCCGCAACTGTCGCCTCGGCCCCCGACGGGAAGCCCCCGCCGCACCGAGGGGGACCTCGGGGAGGAGGGTGTGAGCCTCTAGGGATTCCTCCGCAAAGCAGCTCGGGGCTGGCAGAGCGCAGCATCCAGGCCCCGCGTTGGGTTCCCCCCCACTCTGATTTTGGTGCGCAGTCGTGTTGGCTCAATGGCAGCGTCTCAGCTCGGAGCGAGGGGGGGGTCGGAGGGTGCCGGGAGGGGCCGAGCCCGTTGTACTGTGAAATTTAACAGTCTGAACATCCCTTTATTAAAAGCTGCTGCTTGACATTTACACTGTGCCAACAGACTCGCCGTCTAATCCAGGCGAAGATATATTGTACCTCGGAGTAATTGGGGCCGTTGCAAGAGACGCTGCAGAACGTTTTCCAGCGGGAACAAAACGGCGCGGAACGGCGCGGAGCGAGAGCAGCCACGGCTCGCTCATCCTCGGCCAGCCCTGCCGCGTCCGGGCGGCGGCTCTCCGCTGCCGTCCGCCTTTCCCTTCTTAAGAAAAAAAAAAAAAAAAAAAAAAAAAAAAAAAAAAAAAAAAAAAAAAAATTAATTTTTTTTTAAAAAAAAAAAAATAAAAAAAAAAATACAGTTTATTGTGGGTGGGTTG
>JANHGN010002603.1:0-40630 GCA_024605025.1 Megaceryle maxima
AGAATAAATTTATCCTGATTTTTCTTTTTTTTTTTTTTTTTTTTTAACACCAAATTTTTCATCAAGATCCACCTACAAATGGAGAGGAGCAAATCCCTGTATCAAGCCTGACTTCCAGTGAGTGACCTGCTGTTTGAAGACCAGAGAATTTTCCTGTGACTTTGCTGAAAGCCAGCATGAGAAGGTCATTTGCCTGCAACCTCACAACCCTTTCAAGGGGATGTCCTGCCCACCCTCCCTGCACAGCCTGCTCTCTAAATCCATTGTGGTTTCTAAACAACATTTCCCTGGTTTGCCCCTCATCCACAAACCCTATAATACTCTTGCAGTGGAAAATGTAATGATGATTCTTGTGGACTTCAGCAATAAGGTACGCACTTAATTAGGCATTGAGAAACATACTCTGGGAAACAGATGAATTTGAATTTTCTTTTGATTTCCCTGCAGAGCCCTTCCTTTTGCTCATCCTTGCTGGCAGAGGCTGCAGTCACTAACTCAACTCTTCCCTGAAGCTAGCTACTTTAGGTGAGCAGCAGAAGACCAGAGAATGAATGGCACTAGGAAAAGCAGCAATGTAAACAGGAATGTTTTGCTCAATCCTATGTATGATTTGTTGGTTTACCACTGTTGGGTAAAACCAGCCCTCATTTGATATATATGAAAAAAAAAAACCAAAACCATACAAGAATACAGAAGAAAAACAAAATGTGGCACTGTGATAAATAATAATACTGATGTTGAAGAGAAGATCAGTGAAATGTTGGGACTGGTTACACTGTCAAGATTTACTGTACAGCATCCTCCAAAACAAGGAATTTCTTCCACCATGGCATGAGCAGGGGTTCCTCTCCAAGTGCTCTCAAAATCTGGGCAAGGAGTTGTCAATGCAGAGGCCAGAGCATGCAGATACCTGTGGTACCTCCCATAGCACAGGTACGGCAAGAGGTGTCCCACCAGAAACTCTCCACACACATTTGTACCATCTCTGGGACACCGCCTCAGAAATAAGCTCTGAGCCACTAGAGAGTAACCTCAAGAGTAACCTCAAGTCCTCTGAAAGAGGCTGGCAAGAGCCCTGGTGCACAACTTTCTCCCTGGGAAGGCTCCATTTAATTCTGTCTCGGGCACAACGTGGTGTCACTAGATGGCGGCAGACACCTTCTGTACTCTGCAAAATAGCCAAATGCTTTCTCATGACGGAAAAGGGAAATAAAACCCCAAACACAACAAAAGTTGATTATTACACTGTAGTTTTTAATAATACGGCCGTATGCCATTTCTCAAATAATGTATTCTGGTTTTGTCTCCAGGCTCAAGTACAGAGGTAGTATCTCAGTAGTATCTTGGGCTTCTTTGGTAATTCTTCTGTTTGCATATGGTATTTGTACTACAAGCACCTTTAAGATTGGTCACACAGCTTCCTTTCCTGATTGCAAATCTTAGTAATTTTTTTCAGTATTAGTATATTGACTTCAGACAGAAGCACGGCCCTGTTAAATAGAATTCATTAATGAACAATTGAGCATACACCTAATTTAATTGCCAAGTTTGGTCTATGCTATCTGTATACCCTCTCACCCTACTTTGGTTACAAATTTTCATGAAAACCTAACCAAGAAGATATTTTAAAACACACTAGCTTTTCCAGTAAGCATGTAAATACAGCACTTCAAACTTCCAACACGTTTGAAAGTTTCTCACTTTTCAATTGTTTTGCATTCTGAAAAAGATTTGGTGCTTTTTTTCCTGTTAAAAGGTACATGGGAGGAACTGTTTTCAGAACTTCTTGAGTGCAATGAATTCTTTTTCCTTCCAGCACTGGCTTGTTACTAAATGCATGTCAGGAGGGTTCTCAGTGAATTTATTAACTTTTTTTTTTGAACGTTAGAAGATTGCTTCATAAGGGTGGAGACATAAAAAGTTTCACTCAACGTTACCCCAGTGACTGAGATCACTGCAGTGTGCAAATGAACATAAATCATGAATCTTCTTGACAACAGAAAATCCATTCCCACTGTTGTGAGTTACTTCAGTCTCACCACAACATTTTAAGTATGTTAAACTCAGCAGTTAAGAGGAATTAGTCGCTCTTAAGAGCAATTCAGTTATTTCCAAGCGGATTGATAAACATGAAGTACTGGTAGCTAACTCCATGTCAAAGTTGAATTTGCATTTGTTAATGAGTTGTACATGTAGATATGGAAAAAATGAATGGAGCAAAAAAAATCTTAAACCTGTGGAAGGTACTTGGATGCCATGATGATGAAGTTAGTGTGAATATTCAAATATTATGTGGGATATCTGCAGTGTTCTGGGCCCAGAAGGTGGTGGTCAGTAGCACAAAGTCTGTTTGGAGGCCAGTAACTAGCACTGTACCCCAGGGGTAAATACTGGGTCCAGTCCTGTTCAGCACCTCCATTAATAACCTGGAAGATTGAGCAGAGGGCACTCTTGGCAAGTTTGCTGATTACATCAAAGTGGAAGGAGTGGCTGATACACCAGAGAGTCATGCTACCATCCAGAGGGACCTCAACAGGCTGGAGGAATGGGCTGACAGGAACCTCATGAACTTCAAGAAGTGCAAGGTTCTGCACCTGGGAAGGAACAAGCCCACGTGCAAGTATACACTGGGGGCTACCCAGCTGGAAAGCATCTTGGCAGAAAAGGACCTGGGGTTCCTAGTGAACATCAAGTTGGAACATCAATCAGCAATGTGCCCTTGCTACAAAGAAAGCGAATGGTATCCTGGCCTGTGTTAAGACAAAGTACTGCCAGGAGGTTATTCTTCCCATCTACTCAGCACCAGTGAGGTCACATATGGAGTACTGTGTCCAGGTTTGGGCTCCTCAGAACGAAACATACATGGAGCTACTGGAGACAGTCCAGCAAAGGGCCACAAAGATGAGAATCACAGAATCGTTATGGTTGGAAAAGACCTTTAAGATCATCAAGTCTAACCGTCATCTACTCTACCAGGGCCACTACTACAACATATCCTTGAGCACCACAAGGAAGGGACAGGAGTATCTCTCCTGTGAGGAAAGGCTGAGAGAGCTGGGACTCTTCAGCCTAGAAGGCTTGGGGTGGGGCTTATTAATGTATATAAAAGCCTGAAGGGAGGGTGCAAACCCAGAGTCATGCTCTTTTCAGTGGTGCCCAGTGATAGGACCAGAGGCAGTGAGCACAAACTGAAACACAGGAGACCATCTGAACATCAAGGAACACATTTTTTGCCAGTGACTGAGCACTGCCACAAATTGCCCAGAAAGGTTGTAGAGTCTCCATCCATGGAGATATTCAAAAGCCATCTGTACACAGTCCTGGGCAATTGACTCTAGGTGGCCTTGCTTAAGGAGGGGACTTGGACCAGATGACCTCCAAAGGTCCCTTCCAAGCTAAGCCATTCCGTGATAGGAAAGATTTACTACAGTGCTCAGTTGTGATGGTAATAATTGAAAAGGGTCATCAGTAAATTAATTATACAGGTTATATGCAGGTTCAAGTACATACTTGTTCATACATTTTCTAGCCAGATAGTGCACCACGAATAGCAGCCTCATTTGGAATCTTTATGTGCCGTATCCTAGAACTGCTCTTGCTCCAGCTTTGTAGCATAAAATACCTGTCTGAAGACAGCTGTGGTCAAATTGTTATCATCTTTCTTATCTGTGCGGGTGCACACCTTGCACCCTTTAGGGGAATTCCAGCATTTAGGAAAGACATCCTGAGGCTTCGCATACAACTGCTGCGTGGGACCTGGGGCCCCCAACAGACATGACGGGAGGCCAGGCCGGGCCGCTCTGCTCCCGGAGGAGCGAGGCTACCGGCAGAGCCCCCTGACACGGGGACAGGCGGCGGTGAGGCAGGGCCACCAAGAAGCGAGCCGCTGCACTCCACAACCGACAGCCACCCAACTACCGCGGGGGATTCCACTCCCGGCAACGTCAGAGAGACGCGTGCATAGTCCGTGACGCTTCCAGGTTGCGCACAAGACGTCACGCAGCGGGCCGAGTCGGAGTAGGTGGCAAGATGGCGGCGGCCGGATGTGCGTCCTCTATCCCTCCCACCGCCCGCCGGCGCCGCTGAGGAGGAGGCGGTGGCAGCAGCGTCCGCGGCCCGCCCCGCCACCGCCCGCCCCCGCCGCGGGCCGCCCGGCCATGTAGACGGGGCGGCGCGGCTGCCCTTCCCCGCGCAGCCGCCCCTTTGCCGGCGGGCGCCATGGAGGACATCGGCTCGAGTGTGAACGCGGACGCGGAGGTGCGGAAGCTGCAGGAGCTGGTGAAAAAGCTAGAGAAGCAGAACGAGCAGCTCCGCAGCCGCCACGGCGCCCTGCCCGGCGCCCCAGCCAGCCCCAAGCGCCTGCTGGGTGGCGGGCCCTCCCCGTCGCCCCCCACCACCTCCCCTCCCGACGGCCGCTGCCTCAGCCCCAGGGCCGCTGCCCGGCGGCCGGCCCCGGAGGAGCCCGGCAGTGGCGCGGCCGGCGGGGAGGGCAACGGCCTCCTGGACGACGCGGCGCTCCTCAGGCCGGAGGAGCTGGAGCGGTTGGCCGGCTGCGAAGAGGACGAGACCGGCTGGTGAGAGAGCGGCTGGGTTGGGACTGGGCTGGGGGCGCCCCTCTCAGCGACCCCCGCCGCCGGAAGGCGCGGGTGGCACTGTCCTTCTCCTCTTATCCCGCCGTCCCCGGGAGGAAGGGGCCATTTCCAGACGTGTGCCTGGTGTCGGAGGTGGTCATGGGGCTTTGTGTAGGAAGGCAGCCCCTCCCTCTGGGGCTGGATGAAGGGATTAGCTCCCCAAGATGTACTGAAGCCTGCAGGGGAAGGGTGGCTTCGTTTACACATCGCATCGCACTTCCTCGGAGGCCTGCAGCTCTGTGCTTTTGTTCGGCCGCGGTGAGAGTTACATCGGGTCACTTGGAGACCGGAGCAGGCTTCAGTTCTGCCGCAAAATCACTTGTCAGTGTTTTGACAAGTTCAGAAGGTGGGGAAGCATTGAGGATCTCGTGGAAAATTTTTAGGGTAGTGCAGAACTAGCCCACTGGTGCGGCTTTGCTTCTTCAAATGTGTATCAAGCATGGTTTAAGCCTTTATTTCTTGCAGCTGTGAAGACAGCATATGTGACATATGCCATCTCATAAATGTGTGGTCCTTAGGTGCTTTCATTTATTGCTAATGATGTAGGACCACGGTTTTTGTTAGGTGGATCCTCTCCTTTTAAATGGACCGCTTGCCCTGCTGCTCCAGCAGAAGCGCCTGCAGGTGGCTGTTTACCTTGTCTTTATTATACTTGACTGAGTTTCTACTGTGAATCAGGGAGGTTTGCTTTCTCTAACCATCCTGCTGTTCTCCAGCTGTCTTTCTGAAGTTTCCTGTGACACTGGTTGAAGAACAGCATCAGAGTGGGGAGGAGTTCTGTGTAAACAGAGAAGAAACACAAGGGAAGTGGGTACAAGGAGGAAAAGTGTAACAAAAGCAATCTGACTTGGGTCAGAACTGGTTGTAGGTTCATCTACAAAAAAATTTAAAAAACAAACAAGCAAAAATGTCTTTTGGAGTTTGAAACACCTTTACAAGTGCTGGAATGATTCCATGCATGAGCAATGTTTTAGTTGCATAGGGAGGAGACAATGTGTGCACTTCTTTGGAGAATCATTTGCCTGACATCCAGCCTGATCCACTGGAGAAGTATGAGAGCATAAATTTATTCTCGTCCAAAATGAGCTTACTAAATTAACACAAGGCAGCATCTTCCAGATGATGAGTCTGTGTAAGGCAGCTTCTTTTACTTCTCAGTTTATGCCTTGTAATCTGCTGGTTTATAGCACGTGAGGGAAAAAGAAAACCCTAAATTTGCACGGTAAGTTTGGAGTGGGACGGCCAAATTTGTGAATGTCATGAATTCTAGTGACCAGAGATATAATTTTATATATTAATCCTAAATCATGGGCAACATAATGCATCTCTTGAGAGAAAGTTAATGTCACAATACAGCATATAGTGGCAGTGATGGCATAAATGCTGTATGCTTTTGTTATGCAGTTCTGGATACTGGTGGGGCAGGTGGCCTAGTTCACTGAGCACTGTTAGGTGTTTTGCACATTCCTTGTGCTGCCTGTTATTGTGGCTTCAGTCACATTTCTATGCAAGCTCTAGTCCTCAAAAGAGAGTAAAACTTAAATACAGTCTATTACATGTCTTCATACGTAAGTTTTAGCAAATATAATACTAATTTGCAATCTCAGATATAGGACAATAACTGAGATATAAAAGCACACACCTAGAAAGGAGATGATGTTAAAATTTATTTATTGCCTTATATATCAAGAAATATTGCCTTGTAATTAAGAGAACTGCATTTTCATGCTTTGGTAGGCACCTAAAGATAAAAGTGGTTTGGCTAGATTGACATTTTTTTTTTTCCAAATTGTTCTATAAAAACTAGAAATTTCTGGTAAACAGAATTCATCAGTTGAGAAACTAAATACTCAAACTTTTTTCTTATGAAGGTAGATTGACTTTGTGCATTTAATGAATGGTGGTTATGGCTCTAAATGAAGTCGAAAATTTTTAGAGGGCTAGTGGAGCAATCAAAAAAGAAACAAGCCTGGGAAAATAGGAGGGATGATGTGAATAAGTGGATTTCTTTTAAACTGTTTCATAAAGATCCCATTCTTAAGGCCTTGGTTATGCAAGGTCACTCAAAGTAATTGAATCAACAGAAAGGGTGAATGTACACAATGAAATTTAAACCTTTGAACTTTTTTAGGTTCAAATGGATTTGGATCACTACTGCTTAACCCAAAATCCTGTTTAACCTATGGGATTATACCACTGTAGAAATCAAAGACCACTTACTAGCTGAGAAAACCTCATGTTGAAACAAACTGATTTTAAATCTTAGTTTGTACATTAAAAAATTAAAAATCATTCCTCTTTCCTGTTTTGGTTGTGTAGACAAGGTTAGATTTGTCTTCACTTTTGATTTCAGAAGGACCTTGCTGTGGGAAATAATAGATGATGGTGTGGATATCTCCGTTCTTCTCTCTGTTATGTGTAACACAGTCATTTTTTTCAGTCCATGTATTCGTATACCCCATTATGAAGTTGTGTGCAGCCTTGTGATGGCAGAAGAAATAGTTGTCTTCACTGCTAGAAGTATGTTGTTTTACATTCAGTACTCCCATAGCGCCTGTGGAGTTTGGCTATGAATTTAAGATGGAACAGTTGATACTGTGACTGAAATGGATACTGGAATGGGACACGTACTTTAAATCTGTGGTTTGGAGTTAATCAGCTCATTTTTGGGTTTTAATTCCTTAATGCTTTTGGATAGGTCTACACAGGACAGAAGCATAAAATTAAAAATGAAAGGAGAAGGTAGAATTAGCCTAAATTGCTACAGGTGAAAAGAAGTTTGGTATTACTGGTTTAGTAGCAGCATTACATTATTAGTGAACTTTATGACTGTTTATATTTTTGCTTGTTTGTTTTTCATTGTAGTTAGTTAAATCCTGGTACGTTTTAGTTTTAAACAGGCACAGGACAAAATCTTCAAATCATATAGTAAATTATTAAAAATATTTCTGTGAGTTTAAATTGAGTTTCTTGGCCATATGCTTCAGAATCCTGTTTAATATGCTAAAACTTTTTTCCTACTAGGGTACCGAAGGTTGCAAATAGGCACATATGCACACAGTACTGAGCTGTACCTTGGCCCATGGAGACTTTGCTTTGGGCCTGCTAATTACTACCTTAAGAAATTACCAATGACTTTGGTAATCTCTTCTGTGGGTGCTCTTATTTAGCTCTTCTTGAATCAGATTAGATCAAAATTAATTAAAAAAAAAAATCAATCTGAACGGGTGTTTTTTGTTAATTAATTAAAAAGACAGAAGGGCGGGAGGGGGTACCAGAGTGGAGAAATCTTCAGAGAGGCAGGAGGGTATACAGCTCCTTGTCTGACTTGCTGGGTAAGGTTGGGTGTGGATTTGTAGCACATTGGAGACAGCTTGGTAACAACACGTGAGGTGGCTTGCTAAGCTTCTTTTAAAAAGTGAGCTGTCCTGAGTTTATTGCAGGCTAAGTGTGCACACTTGGGCTATTACTGTTGAGCAGTTAATGTGCTGTGAATCCACTGTAACTTGCTCTGTGGCAACTTGTTACACGGTCACTTAAACTTTCTGAGGAGCTTTCTTCTGAACGTGTATCAGCTTTGTACATAAATTGCTCAGTAAACTTCAGAACAGTTGTGCCCTCTTTGAATGATAGTGCTATAAAAGCTACCCTAGCACTTAGCAATGTTTTCATGTCATTGCAATATAAAGTCTCCTTGGTAGGCTGAAAGAGCTTGCAGCTGGCTGACTTTATTTACAAACAAAAGGCAGTTACTTGGTGTTTAAAGTGAAGTTACTGCTGGGTTGTTTATATTAATAGTTCAAAGTATTATTTTTTAGTGTTATTGGAGACCTCATACTGGTTTGGTATCCTGCTTAGCTCACAAGGCAGGCAAGGACTTTTACTATTATACAACTTCTCATTCAGCATCTGTTTCTATTAAATTGGTACCTATTTTTAATAGTCTGTTTCTGTTCTAGTCATCCATTGCAGTTAGATGGTTAAGGGGCTGTGGTTAAGGGGCTGTTTTGAGATACAGAGGATGAAAAACATGATTGCCATCTGTAATGGTGGTTGTCTTTCAGCTTATATTGCTTAATGTCCTTTGAGCACTAACTTTGCTTTGGAACCACAGTGAACTAGTAAAATGTAGGGCGAGTGTTTTAGGATAGAGTTGCACCTGAATGAACTCCCACTGCTGAAATGACATTGCAGTAGTTCCTCTTCAGCTGCTAAAATGAGATTGTATTACTGTGGTTTAGGCCTCTTGGAAAGTGAACAGGTTCTGATCAATTCCTGCCCTGTGACCTAAGTAAAACAGAAATTGATGCTTTTCCTTTTGTGGCAAATTAAATGTCAGTCTGATTTAAAGTTTGGTTTTGTTTGGCTTTTTTTTTTTAACCAAATTCAGGTAATAGCTTCTTAAACTAGGAAGACCATTTAAAAGGAAGCATGTGAGAGAATTGAGGATTACCCATTTGTCAAGTGAAACTCTTGTAGCATCTAATAATACTCAATTTGACTAATGTCTTTGAGGTATCTGTTGTGAAACATTTGAGGACCATAGGAAGAACTTTTTTCTATTTTTAACTTCTTGTATTTTATTTATGGCTCTTAAAAGTTATGTTTATGTTTTTGTTAAATGTGATATTTTGATAGTACAAAAGCTTTGGTACAAATCTCTGTTATTGTCTTAATGGTATTCCTGAAATTTATCTTGTAATCATGTCTTATTTAGGCATGATTGACATTGCTGCTTTCTTTAGGTGTTGGTAGACCTCTCAAGCCTAATAATTAAACAGATTTACATTTTGGAACACATTTAATAGGACACGGGACTACTCAACTTTTCCTCTATTCATGTAAGTAATTATCAACAATACCAGTTAGAGCCTATGTGCTCTACCAAATTCCTTCTGAAAAGCTTCTCAAACAGTGGCCAGTTGCACAGAGTTTGAGACAGTTCTGGGGAAGCTACACAATGGTGTTAGAGGAGTCTTCTAAGCTTTTTTTTTTTGAAGGCCCCTCTTCGTATTCTACAGCATTGCTTTCAGATAGCAACATGTTCTTTTGAAATGAGGAAATAAATAATGGCTGCAGTTTCCAGCAACTAGCCAGAGCACAGCTAACTATTTTTAATTGCTGTTGGCAGGAAGGTAGCAATATTCCCAGTTGTGCTTTACAACCTTTCTGAATCCTCCCAATTCTACTTGAAAATTGCATCATGTAGTTTGTCAAAATATTTTTGTAGTATTCATCTCTTTACTTTGAAGAGACCTGAAGTTTTGCTGCAACTCGGCACTGGAAGCATTCAGCTAAGTACACCATGTTAGTAATTACAGGCTGAGCAACGTGTCTCAGTTACAACTGCAGGATAGGAACTTTGCAGGGGTGGGGGGGGAGAGGAAGGAGGCAGTCTGTGGGCCAGATACGTGCAGGGATGTCACTTAGGTTTTGGATTATTTTTTTTTTCTTTGCAACCAAAGATCCCTAAGATCTTTACCTGTGGCTGCTTATTCAAAATCCATCTTAAATTTTAATTTACTTAAATTGCTTTAAATGTGATCTCCTGAAAGTTTTAGATTGATCTAAAAGTTTAGGTTTACATTCATGTTCTAACTTGTCTGTTTCCATGACTGTCCAGTCTTATTCTCCTGACTTAATTTATTTTTAGTAGATTTTCATTGTGGACTTTCCTTCATGTATTTTAGGGGAAATTGTTGTTGTTCTGTCCTGAGATTTGTGGGTTTTTTTCTTTGCATCTCTTCAGGTTGCTTTCTCAGTCCTGCTTTTGCCTGCTCTCTTGTTTCATTGCCTCTATTGTACCTGCCAGTTTTCTTTTAATGTAACTAAAATAAATGACCTCTAACTCAAGTTCCTTCCACTTGCCATCTTCTTTCTAAATCAGATCTGTGACTTCATATTCATCTGCTTGTTTTTCCCTCTCTCCTGTACTGTGCAGTAGAAGGGTTTTTGATAAAAAGACTCATCCTTTATTCCTGATTAGAATCTTGGCTTCTGGTTTCATGCCTGTGGCAGCTAGTGTCTTGTATTTTAATGCACTGGGAGGTGTTCCTCAGGTGAGGTAATCCCTATGCAGATACTCCACTCCTACCTCAATGTTGTGTCCTCTTTTCTTCAAAGCCTTTTCTGACTCAGCTGTGTCTCTATTTGGCTGACATCATATGAGCTTGTAAGTAGCAGGAGTCTTTCTGCAAAAGCTCTGCCCTTTTAGTGATGCAACTTCTTGCAACTAATCAGTGGAGCCCCTGGCTGCTTTAAACTTCTCTGCTGTGGCATGGTTGAATAGTGACAGGTGGAGGAAGGTATTATTGCTGTGTGCAGCAGAACCATAGTATCTGGGCTTTGTAATGCTCTTTCAAAATAGATCAAACCTCCTGAGCTGCTTTTTTTAATGCTGTTTTCTTTTACCTGACCTGGTGTCACTGAATTATAGAGTCTTTACTCCCTTGTGGAGAAATCAGAGTGCAGGTTTCTGGTGTGTTAACATTTGTAGTGTGGGTGGTAACTGTAAGCTGTCATCTTTAATAATTTTCAACTTCCTGTTTTGAGAAAGAGATTTAGTGGTATTTAAAGGTGTATGAAGTCACACTGGTAAACTTCAGTCTTGAAGTGGCTGTGCTGCCAGTCCATGATGTTGCATTGCTGTAGTGTGCATTAACACGTGCAAATGGGAATGAATCTTTTCTGGAAGGCTCTTCTGCTAAGGAGGACCTATATCTTTTTGGTTAAACAGTAGTTTGACAAATAAGATGACTTAGCTGTATGAAGTTATTTGTACAATCATTGTAGTACCCTTTCTGTGTTGGCTTTTTTTGTGTTCCTCATCCTGCTGTTGGGAAGAGAGGAAGAAATAGTAGAATCATCACTCTAATTATTAACCTTGCCCTCAGACTGGCTGACTTTGATACAAATCAAGCAAAGCAAGTAGAATTAAGTCAGTTTAAAATTTGAGATTGACAGATCTTTGTTGGATGGGAAATTAAGATCACCGCTTTATAATAGCGAGAGTTTGTAGTTGCATGATGTGCAAGACACTGTCCTGAAAATGCCATTGTGTTACTGCATCAATGCCTATGTTGTTTGTCATGAGGTAGTGGAGTTGCATGAAATACGCGTATTCTTGAAGCTCTGTCTTTTCTTGAACTGTGAGGTATGAAACAACCCGGTGCAATGCTACGGGCTTGGAGAAGAGTGGCCAGAAATCTGCTTGGTGAAAAAGGACCTGGGGGTGTTGGTTGACAGCCAACTGGATGTGAGCCAACAGTGTGCCCAGGTGGCCAAGAAGGCCAACAGCATCCTGGCTGGTATGAAAAACAGTGTGACCAGCAGGAGTAGGGAGGTGATCAAGGTGCGGTTTCACAAGCCCTGTACTCCACACTCGTGAGACTGCACCTTGAGTACTGTGTCCAGTTTTGGGCACCACAGTACAGGAAGGACATTGAGATGCTGGATCAGGTCCTGAGAAGGGCAGTGAGGCTGGTGAGAGGTCTGGAAAGCATGTCTTATGAGGAGAGGCTGAGGGAACTGGGGTTGTTTAGTCTAGAGAAGAGGAGACTGAGAGGAGACCTTATTGCTCTCTACAGCTACCTAAAAGGAAGTTGTAGCAAGGCTGGTGTTGGTCTCTTCTCCTAAAATGCTCATGATAGGATGAGAGGAAATGGCCTCAAGTTGCCTCAGGGGAGGTTTAGATTGGATGTTAGAAATTCTTTACTAAGAGAGTGGTTAGGCACTGGAACAGGCTGCCCAGGGAGGTGGTGGAGTCGTCATCCTTGGAGGTGTTTAAAGAAATGAGTAGATGTAGCACTTGAGGCTACGGTCTAGTGGTTAGGGTGATGTTGGGATGAAGGTTGGACTTGATGATCCTAGAGGTCCTTTCCAACCCTAATGATTCTATGATTCCATAAAAGAAAGTCTGTTAAAGGACAAGCAGTCAACTTGCAAGAGGATGGAGAATGTGCAGTATATATTTGGTTAGAAAGGAGGGAGCTGCGTGAGCGTGGACTGCTTCGGTAAGTAAACTGCTTGTGAAGCAGATGGAACATTTGGAAACTGCAGAAAATAATTTATTGGAGTTTAAAATACCGGCTACCATTTTGACTAGGGTAGTATTGTAGGTTTGTTGAAGGTACCTCTTTTGTGTGTCTTTCAAAAAGGACATGTACTTTAATTTCTTGTCTGTTATACTGGGTATTACTGTAAACACTTTAAATGTGCATGGAACTTCTCAAACACAGCAAGGCATGTCAGCTATCCAGAGAGCTAGGAGTGAGTCTGGCCTGGGCAGCGCAAAAGCTGGCTCAGTCTCTGACACTACTTTGTACTGTGTAAACGTACCTTAGGACAGAAAAGAGTGCATGCAAGTGAATGCTAAAAAGACAGTAAATTTAAAGTATGAGCTGGTGAATGCTAAATGTTCATTTTAACCATATGCAAATAGTCACAGAAAGTACAGCAATTTGTGGAACTCTTTATGTAGAACTGTAAAAACTGAATTATTCTTGTGCTTTGTAATGATCTTCAGGGCTATAAATACATGATGAGGTCTTAGTTTTTCTTGTGGGCAGAGTGTGTGTGAAGATTGTATGGATTTCTACAAAATCCATTTTAACAACCAGCGTGATCCTGGCCAGGACATAAGCAACATGTGAACTATAGTATGTGGCAATGGCTATTTGCATTGTTACAAACAATTTCATTTTGTTTGAAAACTTGGTAGCTAATAAAAATCCTCTCTTCTGTACTTACTTAGGCAGCTTTCTGTTTATGAGGGAAGAGTGCATAGCATACATCAGTGTTTTGGGTGAGATATTTGTGGTGGTTTTGTAAGTGTGCTTCTTGGGAAGTTTTTGTAAGAAGTGACTTTAAGGGTAGTAAATTAAAAAAAAAAAAATCTTTTAAAGCTGTTATAAACCACTGAGTTCTAGAATTACTGAGGAAGAATCAGCTAATTAGTAATAGAGCTGTGGGAAATAAGTTCTGTGTTGCTGATGTTATTGGCATAAAGGAAACAAGAATTTTTGCTGGCTGTTCTGTATGTTTTGTATGGAAGCATGGCTGATTAGGCTGTTAAATGTTCTGAGTTAGTGTGCATACAACCATATTCACTGAGAGCATGAAGTCTGTCATTACTCCTAGAAGAAACGTTCATTTAACTGTTTCTGCATAGGCATGAGCTGTAGTTAGAGCTGTAGATCTTGCCATTCGCTGTTGTGCTGAAGCACATTTCCAAGCTTGGTTCTAGTCCAGAGATGAGGCTTAAATATCCCTGGTTTTGAGTGTATGATTGGTTATGACTTTTCCTTTAATCTGTTTGTTGAGGGAGGAGAATTTTTCAGCTAAATTTCTAGAGCCTTTAAACTGGAATCCTCCTTCAGTCACAGAATGCTGATGTTAAAATAAATGGAGATGCTGACAGGCAAAGGCCTCAATATGTCCTGCAGAACAATATGACCTTATTCTCTTTAAGTGCATTATTTCTTGTTCCTTGTTTTTAATGCGTGACTGTATATGCCTTAGGACAGAAATAGTCCCTTTGTTCTGTGATCAAAGGAAACCTAAGGGATCAGGTGCTAGGATAGAAATTAAGTAAAAATGAAATGTTCTACTGAACATCTACTGAAATAGTAGATATGTTCTGTGTACTTCAGCACTGTTCCTTGGCTATTAAGATGCTTATCGCTTGCTACATCTTTGTGTTTAGGGAAACAATAGCTGTGTATTGCATAGTCCTTTATTTCCTTCTTTCAGATAAATGTTACTTAAATCTGAACAGATGAATCCTTACTTACGTGTTTATTTAACAGTGAAATTGTCCACGTACCTAACCTGTGAAAATTGAAGATTTTTTTTTTTTTTTCTGGCGTTATCAGTCAGTATATCCCAGTGTAGTAATATAGGTGTCACTTCTTGCCAGAAGTCCCTGACCATCCATTTGTTATCAGTATTATACTGTATCCAAAATGGTTCATTTAAGGGGAAAACTTGTGCTTTATATTTTGGGATTGTAGTGTAGATATAGTATAAAAATAGAAATAGTATTTGGTATTTTGTTACATATCTGATTTCTTACTTGTTTTTTCTGTCTTCATAGATTTTTTTTTTTTTTGCTTTATTTCTTTCCTTTTCAGGTTATATACATCCCCAAAGAAGAAACTGACTCCAGTGCAAAAATGTGTCAGTCCATTAGTTTGGTGCAGGCAGGTATTGGATTACCCAAGTCCTGATGTTGAATGTGCTAAAAAGTCACTGATCCACCGGCTGGAACAGACAATGTCAGGTGAGTTCCTACATACTAATGCCTCTGGGTTGTGCATACTTATTCTGGAACAGAGACAGAATTAGCTGATGGATAATTGTGAGATCCAGAGCTTAACTTTTGCCTAAAACTTTCATTATTGTTTGCAAACGTTAATTCATTCAACTCCTTTTCTGGACTGTATGAATAAAATTAAAGGAAGCATTAGACCATGAGTTATGATTTCAGAGTTTCACACTACCTGCATAGTTACAGTTGGTCATAAGTTTTCAAGAAGAAAAAAATGCCCTTAACTGGAAGGCTTTATTATTTAAAAATAGAAGCCCATGTTAAACTATCATAATTGTTAGGTGCTTGACAGTATGTTAACACAGAACTTAGTGTTTTGGGGTTTTTTTGGGGGGGGTGGTGCTTTTTTGTGTTTTGGTTTTTTGGGTTTGTTTTTTTTTTGTGTGTGTGGGGGGTTTTTTGTGTTTTTTTTTGTTTGGTTGGTTGGTTTTTGGGGGGGGGGGGGGTTCTATATGAGCTATTTTATTTCATCTAAGGAAATGGAGGCTGAAGTTCTTGAATACTTTGGGGACGTAATATTGATTGCTATTCCTCCCGTCTTTGGTAACTTAAGATCTTGTCACAGGAAGATTAAAAAAAAATACAGAATCTGTAATTCTTTCTTGATGCAGATTAGTTGCTCAGATTCAAAACTGGGGAAGGACTAAGCATTTGGCTCTGAGGGTGAAAGCCTTTTATTCTCAGCCTTTTTGATGTCAAACCAGGAGCAAAATGGTGAAGGTCTGATTAGAATTCCCTGTCCATCTGGTTTCTTGCTTTATTTTGCTTTCTTTTAGAGCCTACTTTATTTCAAAAAAGTTTGAGACATAACTTTCTTGCTGTTAATATCTATACTCTCCCTATATTTCCATCTTTTTTCAGTCTTGGGGTATGTGTGATCTGTCTGGTGTTTTAACTGTTATCTTCAGGAATTAGCAGAATTGGGTGTATTTGAGCCTAGAATATGTGAACACGCAGTTCCAGGAGTGTTCCCAACTATCAGCTCCTTTGCCTGGTTTATATATAAACTTTGTAATGAGTGTTTTACTAACTTTTTTCCCTTTCTTGGATTCTTCTCTGGACCAGTTCATTCTGTATTCTGGTTTGTACTACAGTCATTCTTGATAAAATTTTAAAACATGGCTGCTAGACCACATGAAAAGTCCACTTCTTATTCTTACAAAAATTATGGCCATAATGGTCAAAGTGCCTTCAGTATGAGTTGCCTTTGATCTTCCCCTATTTCTTTTACTTCATGTATACTGCCTTGATGAGTGTCTATTAACAATATTCCTGAACATTTAACATGATATATAGTTTGCTACAGGCAAAGACTGAAATTCTAAATAACAGAGAGTACCCAGGTCACAGGAGTTTATGAACAATGATATAAGTTTGGGAATTTGAATACTAGAGTATTTAGGACTGAATAAGAGGTTAAGCATGAACAGTTCTGTTTGTAGTTTAACTTCTTTTCAGAGATGAGTAGAAATCTTTTGGGAGCACCACAAATTCTGTTACCGTTAGGGTATCTTTAAAAATTCAGTCATAGTTGAAGCGGAGTGGCAGGAAACTTCCTTGTAAAATGGACAAAATTGAAATTTTGATAATTCAAATGATGTTTCTATCCAACTGTACCTCTTTTTATTTTTCATAGACCTGAGAATCTGCCTCTGGCAGTGATAATTGCAAGAATACCACAATTCTTCTGTAGTATTAGTAGAGGAAAATATTAGTGGTAAAAGAGATGGGTACTAATGAGTTAATAGGGTAGCAGAAAGGTCCACTGGAGAAGGCAAATCATGCTGCTTGTAACCTTTTGTGTGTTTCCTACCCAACAACTTTGGGAAAATCTTGTGACTAGTATTTTATATAGTACTTGTACCTCATGGACCCATCCCTCAATGTATTGGAGGTTACTGGTTCAATTTATCAGTTTTGATTCCTGTCTCTGGCTAAGGCTTTTCATACTACTGTTGCATTCTTTCCTGAATCCTTGTTGATGTTTCTTTTGCCTCTACTATTTTCTCTTTGTCCATTCCTGTTATGACTTTCTAATCTAATGTGGTTTTGCTTTTTCTCAGTCCTAAATGCTGTCTTGTATTCCACATTTTCCTCTTCCTCCTTAAAAAGTAATCTTTTCTATTGTGTGATAATAAAGGAGGGAAGAGTGGCTCTCAGATCCAATTTTACTGCAGGCAGTTACTGAGAACACAGGATACACAGTGCCTTGTTGCTAGTTAGTTCAGGTTTACAGTTGCTTAGAAAGACCTGCTTAGTGTTGGAAGCATGTTCAGACTGAAGGGAATCTTTGGTGTGTTCCAGAGCAAAGACCTCTTAACCATGTCCAGGTCTGTGATGAAAACCGCAAAAGTGCGTTTCATGTTGGCTGGAAACTATGGCTTCCACCACATGGTGGTCTAAAATCACATGGGGTAGAGCACATAAAGAAAGCAACAGCAGGAACAGGAAATACTAGGTGAAAAAATTGCTAGAAGTGTGCTTTAAGACATAGTTGCACCAAATTAGAAAAGTAACTTTGGTCACCCTGCAGTTTTTACTGAGGCTGTATTTTTATTTAAATACTTGAAATCAAATGTGTGGTCAGTGTAGCTGGTAGGAGAACTCTGGCCATATGTGTAAAAACTGTCATCTCCTGTGCTGAGTTTGACTTTTCAGTTATGCATTGAGCTTGTTTAACAGTTGTTTAAAAACAACTGTGATTTAGCTAACTTTGGTCTCCGTGAATATACTTCACTAATGATTGTATTGAATTACTACAGGGACTGCTAGAATAAATTTGCCATTTAATTGTGACAAAAATAAGTATCAGGTCTCTAACATTTGGAAAAATAGCACCCTGTTCATGCAATAGACCTGAACTGCGTAAACGTGAGTCTTCTGCACTTGGATTCTTCTATTCTCAAAAGAGAAATTCAAGACCTATTGGACCAAATGTTCACTGAAGTAAATTAGATACTCCATACTGTTTCTAAATGTTAAAAAATAAAATTTACATTAAAATAAGTGTGGTTTGTTAACCCTCCCCTGTGGTGTTTTGAAAGCTGTGTAATCTTCTGTAAGCTAATGTTCCATCTAAATACAGCATCATTTTAATGTTAAAATGAGTTGCTTGTCTTACTAATGTTGTCTGACACTCCTAATAAAGACCATATCTCTAGTCATAAAAATTGTAATGTCTACCTAAGTTACAGAAAACCCTGTTGGAGAAACTTCAGGAATTCTAGGCCAGAAAAATGGCTTGAATCAAGTTGTTGTGTTTTGTTTTGTTTGTTTTTTTTTTTCTGGGGGAAAAAACTAGTGCTGAGGAAGGTAGAAGGATGAGAAGTGCTGTACCATGTAGTGTCATCATGTACTAGAGCATGCTTTTTCTGTGTAACAAAATTATGCTGCCTTTAATCTAAAGAAATCTATATGTGGTCCAGATATTTTGTATCATGGGATATGTACAAAGAGCCTGTTTTGAAGTTTGTACAGTAATACAGTTGTTTCCTAAATTGTTTCATTTTTTAAAATATTTGGTAGTGTAATGAGTATGAAATAAAGAACTGTTGTGGAGACTTAACATTTTAGGGTTTGTTGGTTTAGGTTTTTTTACTGTGATTTTTGACAAGAGCTGATAATTTCTGTTGGGTCATGAGAACAAATAGTCAACTGGAGTAGATGCTTTAGGATTTGCATGTGAATGCCAGTAGAACTTGCTGTCAAGGGAGTTGTCTCAAAGTTAACTAGAATCCAACCAGCTTGTAATTACTGGTTTTGTTAACTGAGCTTTGTAATAAAATGGAGATTTCTCTTCTGACACTCTTGATAAATGGGAGGTACCTCAAGAATATTTGGTAGAATTCATTGAATTCACTAATTGCTGAAATTAATGCCTATAATTTAAAACTTCCAGTGAAAGCTGGAATTTAAAATTTCAATCCTCTGTCTGTAACTGTCTTTCCTTTCTCATTAAAACACTAGTAAGATTAACTGGTTTAGACTCCAGAAAGGGAGGTGCAATTAACAGGAAATGCAATTTAAGGAATCTGCTGCAAAGTCAGCTTTAGTATCTGTTGCCTCTGTGCTGATTCTGCTATCTGCTGGTTGGATGATACAGTTTTTTGGGCACTACTAAAAACTAATTCAGTGATGCAATCAGTAAAAATACATTAGATGTTTTTAATCTAAATCCACTTTAGTGGATAATAGTGTAACCCCACCATTGATTGTAGCAAATGCCTGAGGAGGCAGTGACCAACAGCAAAGAGGGCTGGGGGGAAAAGCAGTATTTGTTGGAGTCTCTTCTGGATTCTTGTCATGTCAAAACAAAAAAAAAAAGAGAATATTTTTAGTGAACAGAGAGTTAAATTACTTTTTTTTTTTTTTGGTCCTTGCTATTAGTAGCTTAATTACTGCAGTAATTGAAACCCTTTTTCAGTAACAGAAATGTCACACAGTATTCTTTTAATAGATTGATTTCTGCCCTTTTTTTTTTTTTAAGAACCACTTGGGTGTATTGCCATATATTTGCCAGACCTATTCTTGTCTGTTTATAATGTATATAAATGGACAAGAATAACTGCATATAGTTTCAAAACTGTTGTGCCTTAGAGTTTAGTTTCTTGCAGCTAGGTGAGCTGCAATTTAAACTTAATCTGGATTTGCATATCATAAAGTTTGGATTTCCAGCTTTGTTTCCTATTTTGCAATTTAATTTGTTCTTTGTTAAAATACAGTTCTGTTTGCCATGAAATACTTTCAGCAATGAAGAAACTAGTTTTACTGAAAGTGACCAAATTTTCTTTGATTCCCACTTCACCCATTGAAGTTCCATATCCTATTGGATCAAAATGTAAATTTCTGAGCAAAATAGTCATTTAAATAACTATACAAGTCATGCAGCTGGCAGAATTTTGGTACCATACCACCAGTAGTTAAAATTAATCTGAAAATACTTTAGCATTGAAATATTTGCAATAAATGGCAGAGAAAATTACCAAGTTTTTGACCTTCTGTTGTATATGGGTTTGAAGCTCATGGACATAAAAATCCCAAAGCAATGGAGCAGGAGCCTATAGAGAAGGGAGTAATCCTGCTGTCTGTTTGCTTTATTGTGCCCAGTAGGTTCACAGTACCCAGAAAGATAAAGAGAAGCATTTGCCATGTGTAATGGCCTTTCATTTTAGCATATGCTTTGGGGAGTTTTGTAGGTGGTATTGCTTAGTTCTGTGGTGCCAGTCTCAGGGTTACTGTTGAAATACTATGTGCACTAGATAGATCCTAATTCTGAAGAACTAGATTTCATCGTGCTTTCTGGTTTGTATGTGGTTCTGCATAGGATGTATGTTAGTGTAGCTTACCTGCTGCTTGTCTTTTGAGTTGCTTCCTAATGCCTGTGTGGAACATCCTGAAGAGATCAGCTGTAGTGATCTTAGATGTGATTTTTTTTTTACAAGGAAGTTGCTTGTTGCTATCTTGTCTTGCCCTCTTCCTTCCACTGTTTCCACAGTATGGTACTATCTAGAAGAAATCAGTTGAGAAAGTTGCCAGTGATTAAAATATTTGATCTACTCGAATTGTATAGTAATTAAATCACACTGGAAGTAGGATATAGTACTGTATTCATTATTCATTGATTCCTTCAGTATTACTTGTCACTTCCCTCTTTGTTCATGCAGCTCTCAAGAGACAAAGTTTGTACAGCAGCCCTTTCAGTGCGGTCAGTTATGCGAGCTCCTATAGTCCAAATACTGGTAGTCCCTACAGTAGTGGTTTCAACTCTCCCTCCTCAACACCGGTGAAATCTGCTTTAGTGAAACAGCTCATACCTCCTGGTACCTCAGGTAAGCGTGTTTGAGTGTCTGGTCTCTCTCCCTTTCCTCCTTCATGCTGAAGTAGGTGACATTCGCATTGAAGTAGGGTAAGAAAGACACCAAAAATTTGGCACTTTTTGTAGGATGTTTGCATTATGCAATACTTAAGCTTTTTTTGAAAGGTATTTTTACAGACTTTCTGTCATGAAATACTTTTTCTAATGCTTTCTCTGGATGTTCATGTCCCTAGAATCAGTGATGTGTATTATCAGTTAGCCCAAAACACATAAGTTAGTTCTGTGGAGTGCCAACATAAGTGGCTTCTAGAAGTGGCCCTGTAATTGACTGGAAAGTTGCATAGTAGGTGTTCAAAGGTTAGGTGTTGGTAGTTGTAAAGTCTTTGCAACTACACAGTTACTTATTAAATGAAACATTCAGTATGCAATGTGTATCCATCAGTACCTCCAAGATGTGAATACAATCTAAGAAAGAAACACATATTTTAATTAAAGGCATTCCATGAGGGTTCACAGTCATCAATGTAAACACTAACTTCTGGCAATGTTTTCTGCCTCTATTCTGCACCATAGACACTTGTTTGCATTAGTAAAATTGAGGCCTGGAACGTATCTCTACTCTGAAGTCAGAATGTTGGCTTATTATCTGTACTTCAACTCAAGTTAGCTTGCAGGGAAGATGAAAAAACATTGCAGTAACAGTCCAACTACCTGTAGTTCACCGAGGATTTGTAGAAAGAAGCCTGCACTGCAGTATGTTCACCAGAGCCATTACCCAGGTTTTGTTTTAATCTATGTAGCTCTGCTCTGTCTTTTGTGCTACAGTGTTGTATCTGCCTGCAGGATCAAATGTAGCTGGTAATGGGTTATCAGTCATAAGGCAGCAAATGGCATGCATTATAGTTTAGCAAATCTGTATACATAGAACAAGTAGTATTTTAAGCGTTCCAAGCTGAATCGATATTCGGTATATTAGCAAGTCCTTACTGTCAAGGAGGATAGAGTCCAACTTACGTCTTACAAGACAGTGTGCAGAGACAAGAATAAAAGCACAAACAGGTACACAGTTACTCTTTCTGTAAGAGCTCTGCAGATTTCATAGCAGTAGAAACTTGGAGCAGGTAGTCAAGATTGTGTCATTAATGTCTTTTGATGCCATTATCATTTTTATGAAGTTGATAATTTTTAGAAGGTAATGGTTAAGCTCTGCTTATGTAAATTGTATTTTCAGTCTAGGTTCACAGTCACATGTTTCAAATGGTCTGTCAGACTCAATGTTGCAGTCATAATCTGGTTTTGGATTGGTGTTTTTATTTTTATAGGAAAGGAAACACAGCTTGCCTTTTGTGGTTATTGGGGTTGTTTTTTTTAACATTTCCTATTACTTCATTTTCTTTCCGTAGGTCATCTTAAAAGTTCAGCAGATAGAAATCCTCCACTAAGTCCGCAGTCATCTCTGGACAGTGAATTAAGTGCATCAGAGATGGATGAAGACTCTATTGGGTCTAATTACAAGCTAAATGATGTTACAGATGTGCAAATCTTAGCACGAATGCAGGAAGAAAGTAAGCATTTTTCATCCTGAAAACAAAGTGGTTCAGTTGATTTTTTTTTTTTTTTTTTTTTTAATTGAGTAACTGCAGTAGCACTTGCTTAGCAGGAATGGAAAAGGGGTGTATTAGATTCTACCGTGGATGTACAAATGTAGTTCTCCTGAGATGGATGGGATGGATGGGCTTCTGCTTCCAGGGAAGGGAAGCTCCTGTGCTGAAATGTTCTTTAGAACAGTGGACTAAAAAAATTCTAGAAAGACTAGGAATTTGTACCATATAATACATGCTAAAAGGATGGTTATTAGATTGGACTACTGCCTGCTACCAGCCTTCTCAGGGGATATCTGCCTTCCCAGTGTAATCCAGTCTTGTTGACATCAGTGCTTAAACCATGATTTAAATCACCCAAACGTAAAGACAGTATGCCAAAGAATAACTAAGAAAAGCATCTATGTAGATGTCTCTGCTGTAGGTTTAGTTGAGAATTTGTCTCTTTGTCCCTCTTGAGACTGCAGAAAGTGGTAGTAATTTCAGTTGTCCAACTAGATGGTCTCCAGAGTTTATTGTGAACCCCATCAATGAAAAAAAAAAAAACCCCTAAATGTCCAATACTTTTAAAATAAATTATATAGATGTGCTACTCTACTAATATTATGTATACAAAATACCCAAGTATAAACACAAATAAAATTTTTAAAACTGAGATAAAAAGGAAATAAATGCTATTTTAAAAATACTATTTTAGTAGTAGTAAAAAATTTTCTTCCTGCACCTCAGTGGATTGTTTTGCTCACCCCTTGGGGTGCCTGTTCTCCACTTCAGAGACCCCTGGTCCAACAACTGTAGTTTCTTTAGGGGTAGCTGATCATGTAGATTTTTTGTTACATTTACTAATACTTTGCAAGAGACATTTTTCTTTGGCTGCTGTAATTGTTATAGGATGTTACACGATACCAAAGTTAAGGTGTAGTCTGTGTTGCTAATATCTAGCCTGGGAGAGGAGATCAACAAGTACATGACACAACTATACCGATGATTTTTCTAGTAGGAAGAGGAATGAGCGTACCTACTTATTTCAAGACATTATCAGATAGTAGATTACCTTTTTGGTACTAATCTGGAATTAATGTAATGCCTTAAAAGGAGCTAAAGTGAGTCAAATTTGAGCACGAGCACTGGGTAGGTACTTGTATGGACTGTCTTTACTTGGTACCATTTGTGGGCTGGAAGCAAGTAAACAATGTACTCATTGTTGCCAGGCCTCCGGCAAGAGTACGCAGCAACTGCTTCTCGGCGTAGTTCTGGTTCTTCTTGTAATTCTACAAGGCGAGGCACATTCAGCGATCAGGAGCTCGATGCGCAGAGTTTAGAAGATGAAGAAGATGGCATGCATCACACAGTGCACCCTGCTGTTAACAGGTTCTCACCATCACCTCGCAGTTCTCCTTGGCCTTCACCAAAACAATCTCCAAGGAATTCACCTCGCTCCCGATCACCTGCTCGAAGCATAGAGTACAGTAGAGTGTCACCCCAACCTATGATTAGCCGTTTACAGCAACCTCGTCTTTCGCTTCAAGGCCATCCTACAGACTTGCAGACTATTAATGTCAAAAATGAAGGTAAAAAGCTCTGTCTCAAATCCATTATACAAGTAGTTGTGTAATTCTTGCAAAGGATTTTGGTCAGTATGCAGTCTCGAAACTGTGCCTGTGTAACATCATGGTTTTAATGCAAGAGCTGTTGAAGAAAAAGCAGAGCAAGCAAAGCTTAAGTTCTGTTGGGAAACCCTTGTAGTCAGATGAGCTGATAGGCTTGTATTTATTTTAAATGTTACCCAGTCACTCTGGGTGTTACTGAGTTTTGTGGTGACATGGTTCTATGTTTGCAGGCAAATGCACTAAAGTAAAGCAGAGCCCAAGACAAATTATCATTCACTGTTAGGGTTAAGCCATGCAGATGAAATGTAGGGAAAGAAACTGTGGTCAGAGTAATGTGGCAATTTATGCATGTTTGTAGCCTGTGAGAAAGCTGAATGCTTGCTTCTGGCAGTGCAGGACTCTGAGTGTGAACATAGACTTAAAAATATTGGTACTTAAGTCATGGATTTGTTGGACATTTTAAATATCTGAAAGCTGTGCAAACTGCTGTATAATAAAAAAATAGAGCTTGCTGTAAACTTGATAATATTATGCTATATTGGCATAGAACAGAGTAATGTAAGCCTGATAAGATTCTTGCTTCTTGAAGGCACTTTTTCCTGATAGCAATCTGGCAGAAATACCTTTAACTGAGTGGAAATTTCACAAGCATATTCCCATTTTAACAAATGTAGTTGTTACCTGGCAAATAGAATCTTAATAATACATATTTAGATAATAACAATTCACCCCTCTCTTTTTTTTTTTTTTTTTTTTTTATCATTCAGGTAAGCTGGATGCAAAATGTCTGTGTGGAGATGATGTAGAAATGCATTTTTAAACAGTTTCTTTTTGTTTGGTGTTTGTTTGCTTGTTTGTTGGTTTTGGGTTTTTTGGTAGTGGTGGTTTGGTTGGTTGTGTTTTTCCTCACTAATAGCAAAGAGGTCTGTGCCACTTGCAGAATTTCATTGTCTAAGAAATTTGGGGATTTTAATCAGGAAAATCAGTGTGCTCAGCCTGTACTTCTGGGCAAGATAATCCTGCAAATTTAATTAACTATTCAGGAATATCTTTGGAAGGATTAGCTTAAGTATCATCTACCAGTAATGGTTTGGGGAAACTTTAGGTATCTAGGAAAAGGTACAATGCAAAAGCTAAGCAATTATACTGTGACTTTGAGGATTTGTTTCCCATTCTTTTCCTGAAAGTCTTAATGCATGCTAGATGAGCTACAACAAAAATATCCTATGAGAGGCAAGTTACCAAAAGCTGGTATCCCACATACCAGAGGGATCAAAATAGAGCTTGCAGTCGTGTTTTTGAAACTCTTACAAGGAATACTCATGCAGTGGCTTTTGTGCAATGGAAATTTGCTTGGATATTCAGAGCTGAGTGAAAGTTGTTTGGGATTCTTTTTTTTTTTTTTTTTTTTTTTTTTCTCTAGAATGGTTAGAGGGAAATTTGATAGACAGAGTTGAACAATATACCAGCTACAGTGCAAAGCAATGTGAACTACTAAGTCCAGAAAGTACACTTCTAGGAATACTAGAGGACTCTTACTTCTGTTTTCATCTTTAGTGCTTGTGTATGGTTAGCATACTTCTTTCCTGCATCCTTCTACAAAATCAGGTTGGTCTCTCATCCTGACAAGGCTTCTGCAGTCTTCTATCCAAAGTATGTCATCAGCCCAGCCCTGAATGGGTTGGAGATACACAGGATGTCATTAGATTGGAGAAATATTTAATGGCATCTTTTTGTATTCTGTGAGAAATGATAAAAATTTTTGAAGACCTCTGATGAACCAGTATTAGCTGAGTGGATAGTCAAGCCATGTGAAAGGTGAAGTGTAACTGGACACTTGAATAATTTTGAGTGCTCTGTATGAAGAGTTTCTTTCAAAGCGGGTGACCCTTATTTCTTGTTTTATGTCTTGATATGGCATGGGGTAGGTAGTCCCAAAAATTGACTAAAATAGTTACTCTGTGATTTTACTCTTCTGGCAAGCATTCTATATTATTATTTCCTGTGACAAAAGCTGTTCAAAACTGCAAATTAGGTTTGCCTATTCAGTTTCTGTAACAGTAGAACAAAAGATCCAGATGTTTCAATTTCAATATACACTATGCTTCATTTTTTTACACCATGCATTAAAAACTTAGCTTTTTAAAAATAAATATTTTGAATGTGATAGATCTAAGAATAATTTAGAACTTCAGTATAATGGAAGAACTGTAATGTAACAAAATATGTTTTTAAATTGCAGTGTAATTTTCTATGGCTAATATTTTGTTTGTTAGATTTGGGGTTCATCTATGGATTCATAACCTGAACTCTGTTCAGCTTCAGATTACATGTTGTGGTATGTGTTATTTTGTACAGAAAAACTAAGGCGCAGTCTTCCAAACCTGTCCAGGACATCCAGCATCCAAGCTGAGTCTGTGAAAAACAGCAGAAGTGACTCAAATTTCCAAGTGCCAAATGGAGGAATACCTCGCATTCAACCTCAGGCCTCAGCCAGTAAGTACCTTTAGCAATGCTTCAGTGTGTATTTCAGGCTCAAGCCAGTCTCATGGCAAAGAGAAATATTGCATGCCTCACTAGAGATGCTAATCTTGATCTTTTTAATTGTACCTGTGTGAATCTTTTTTTGGTACACAAAATCAGGTACTGATTATATTCAACTGTGTCTGAACTCTTAAGGTATCATTTGTAGTTTTCTAAAAGTATATATAGAAGTACTATAAAGAGTATAAATGGAGTACTTGTAAGTGTCAGAAATGGCTTATTTTGTGTCATTTACAGAAGCTATAATGTTCTGTGCTGTTGAATTTTATTTTCAGACAACAAAAACTTATTAGGCTACAAAATATTTACTTAAATTTTGCTTATTGCTTTCTTTTTTAGCTAGTGAAACCTGATTTTAAAACATTCATGCAAGTTTAACGCTTGTTTGCAGTTTTGTTTTATCTTTTGTCACCTGGAAATTGTGTACCCAGTTGCAGATCTTCTTTATTATTTATTATTTGCTGGTCTAGTGGCTGCTAGTTTTTCCAGAAGTGAACTGCTGATAGGAGGGTGTTGCTAATCTTGGAAATGATGACCTTAAAGAACCCAAAGCAAATAAAACTTAAATATTCAGTGCTTCTTTAGATGTCAATATTGACAGTTCCTGTTGTTTAAATGTTTCTTATTCATTTTAAAATAAAAGCAAGTTTCAGAATTTAATAATCTTGCATGACATTTTCAAAGGAAGAACACGTTATGAATATTACAGTGTGTAGAGCTTTGAACTATAAAAGTTCTACGATAAAGTTCATCAGAAGTCTAAATATTTGACAGGACATGCAAGATAATACTTGTGAATGAAACTTTTTTTTACCCATTGAACCATAAAGGCATACTGACATACCTGTCTGGCCTTGGTAACTGGTCCTTTCAAAACAGCGTATTAATGCATCCAAGTACAGAATAAGGCATGCACACCATGCCAGAGACTACTTTTCTCTCTCTGTGGTGATTCAGATCTGTGATTTAGATCTGTGGTCCCAGGTGTGTGATGCTGTAGTCAAAGACATTAATGTGACTTTGTGATTGTTCATATAGGTTACTGCAGCATCCTTTCACCTTCACTATTGACAAACGCTCCAAAGGTGGGATTTACAATTGAAAGGGCGTATGTGTAGTTCAAATGCAGGACTGCTCTCTGCTAGGCGGGCTTTTCGAACTATAAAGGCACTTGGAGCAGTTGCAAAGCAGCTGTCCAACTGTGTTATTTTGCGACAGGAAAAATAATAAAAAAAAAAAACTGAGAAGAAAAGGAAGGAAAAAATAGGTTTTGTAAAACTCGGTACAGATTTTATTTGGGGCCTTAGAGCTGAGTGAACTGGGAAGGGAAGAGCGCAGAGGGCAGCTTAATTGGCTAGAAGGCTATTTCCACTGTTAAAAGTATATTCACAGTGAAACTATGGAAAGATCAGACAGCATAAGTCTCAATATTTAGTGAGTTACTTATCTCAGGAGCTGAAGTAGTGTGAATTACATTTTTATGTATCTATATTTTTTTTCAACTTGTGTATGAATAGAGAATCACAGAAATTACTAGGTAAATTTGGTTGCCTTTCATGGGTGTCTCCCCAAATGTGAACCACTCTAGAACAACTTACATTTAAATGTAAGTTAAGTATCACTAATAAACGCCAGATTTCTAGCTTTTACAGTTTCCCTGCTCTTACAGATGTTTGTCAGAGTCTTGCTATTGACAATCGTAAAACGGTTTGTGTGTGAAGTCAATGAGTAAGTATCTTTGTTTAGTCTGGATTAAAATTTTTTTGGCAAAACTCTACATTGTATAAAAACTTCCAGAATTGTGTCCTTTTTATTGTATACTTTGTTTTATTGGTTTTCTATTTTGTCACCTTGCACAAAGCACCATTAAATTGCAGCAAATTTTTGTTTTCTCTTGGCAATGACTTCTGGATCTTGGGATTTGAAGCTTCCTCATACACCCGCTAGTTTTGCATGAGCTTACCTTTGCAAGGATGCTGGCTTGCCACCCAAAGTCACTACTTTTCTCCTTGTCAAAGATCTGCTGTTTATAATTTACTTGCACATTTGCTGTGGCTGCAATACTGAACTTGCTATGGTTGCTGGCATTCAAAAATGAGTCGGGAATCCAGTAAGTTTCTGAAAAGATGATTCTTGTTGTGGTTACATAGGCAAAATGTACATGCTTGCTTAAAGAGTAGAGGGAAGACACTTATTATATGCTTAGAGGTACAACTGTAAAACATGAAAACATTTGTCATTTTAAGTTTTAGCTGTAATGTGAAAAATCCTTTTTTTTTTTTTTCTTGAGATAGTGTATTTAAATAGCAGTTGTAAATATTGGAGTCTTCACGTATATCTGATTCTCCATGTGATTTTGCGGAAAGTACTTTTTTTATATATGAAAGTTATCAAATATTTCACCTTAAAACACTGGCATATACAGTAATACTTGTATTCTCCAAGGAATCTTGGAAAAAGTGCCTTTCAAAGTGTAAGAATGATGGGAAGCCTCTGCCTTGGGGTCCTACAGCATAGATTTGGCAAAGCTGTAGAACTAGGGTGGTTTCCACATAGGAGCTACATGCTGTCTAGTACTTTTGTACTTACCTGGTACTATTAGCACATGGATGTTAAACCTTTAAACAGAGTTAAACGTAATACTTTTTCAAAGAGCTAAGCCATAGATTGTAGATTGCCAAGATCCACCTGCTTGGCATATTCAGAGTAAAAGCATAAAGTATGTTTTGAGGAAACAGAGTATTCCAGTTTAGTTGATCAGAAGTAAAGGTAACTGTGTATTCAGCATGAACAGTTTGTGACAGGTAATGTCATAGCACGTGGAGCGCTCGAGAGCAGCAAATAGCGTGGATAAGCATGCGCTCCATGCTTATCTCCAACTGCACGTTTCCTCAGCATTGCTCAAATGGTACTGCCTGGAGTTCTTGTCAGTGATTCAGTTCACAGAATTGTTTAGCTATTGAGTCCCTCTTTCCTGCAGTCTCCATTGAGAAGGAAGGAATTTAAATCCTTTCCGTATCATCCCACATCTGACTTGCAAGTAGTGTAAATAATAATGGGGGAAGAAACTTAGTGACGTATTTAAATTTAAACTGCATGAATTAGGGAAAACTTAAGTAGGAAGGAATAAGCTGTTCTTCATTTTGTGTGGTATAACAAACACTGATTCAGTAAAAAATGGTATAATGGAATACTTGTGGACAGAAGCACTCTGGCCAGTGGTCTGCCTCACTAAATTCCTAGGAATTGTGATCATTTTTAAACATCTTACTGTGCTTAATTGGCTGTTTATGGATATTAAAGAAAAATAAGTTTCTAGCAAGATCATCTGTCAGAAGTTGAATATGGGTTGCATGTGACAACATGCTTTTTTGCATTCTAGTTGGTGGAAGGAATAGGTTTTGTGTTCTTAATAGCCCCAGGCAGCATTTTATCATGTTTATAAATGCATTCCATATGTTTATAAACAACACAAAAACATTCCTTTCTGCTGTTCATTGAAAATGGCAGGTTTTAGTTAAGACTAAAATTCATAGCCCACCTAGTGTTATTTCCAGAATGAACATAAAACACATGAACTTCTTTTATAGTTCACAAAATACTGTGAATTTTGCACTGAAGGATGGGAAAGGTGATGGCAATTATTACACACTATCAAGTTTAGAAAAGGATTAACTAATATTATTAGATTCTAATTGTTCCTCCCCTACCTTCTTTATAGGGATATTCACCAGTGGGTGATAGGATTACTGAGCTTCCAAACTCAGGGTCGGGATCTTTATGCACAGCAGTTCCCCTGTCTTTCTTCCTTCTCACTGTGGAATTTAGCCTTGCTAGTGCAATCAATTTTACATTGGTATAAAACTCTGTAACACTGAGTTGAGCAGAGGTGCTTATTAATTCATTATCATTTTATGAAGCCTTTGTGTAGGCACAGCTTTATTTCACTGACTGCTTTCCTCCTTTCCCCCCTTAAATACGCTATGGTGAAAATACGCTGAGTTGATGAATTCCTTCTGGCAATAGGTAATTCCTTGCCAAGATTCTGCAGCTCTTGGAACGTTGGCATTTCTCCTAGTAACTGGTAGGTAGTGAGGTCATTCCAAGGCAGTATCAGCCCTTGAACATTACTAGAAGAAAGGCAGGACATAGGAGCAAAGGAGCAGTAAAAAAATAAAAAGTTTTTGTCATGCTGTCTATATGCTGGCAGTTGATAATTCTTAGTGTTATGTCTTCATTTGAAGTTTCATCCCTCCTGCATACCCATTTGAAGAGGGGGGGAAAAAGGCCCAAAAAACCCCCCCAAAAAACCAAAACTGATATCCTTCAAAATGGCTTATGTTTGCATAACTGAAAAATACTATGTTTATATGATCACAAGATTTATGCTTTTGTATAGTGTTAAAATACATTTTTTTTTTCTAGACTTCTTTAAAATGAAAAGTTTAGTCCTGCTAGGTCAAATATGGCAGTTTAATTTTCATCTTTGTCTCTAATCTTGCACTCATGTTGCTGTAGCATGTTTGCTAGGCGGCTTGTTTTCCCTTTGTCTTCATTTATTTAAATTTTTTTTGGCCTTTCTGGGCTTTTTGCCCCCCCCAAGAAGCTTTACTCTTACAGAATTTGCGCATTTTGCACTGCAGGATTCCTGACATGCTCCTCTGTAACTCTTTACCATTAAAACCACCATTTAAAAAACCCCGCCACTTGCACAGTCATAACAGCTTTTTGAGTGTTTTACTCACTCTGTTCCTTGATGCTTCACAAGTGGATACAATTCTGAAATTCCCAGTAAATTTAGTTTACTTACCTTCTTAGACAAATATAACCCTTCTTGTCTTTCAACAGCTCTGCAAAGGCAGAAAAATTTGCCTCGTGCTGCCTTCAAAACCAAACAGTTCCTTCAAACTCCATCTACAAAAGGAGGTAATTAACTTACAACCCCTTATCGAGCTCCAGCAAATCTCAAATAATTGTTCACCTGCATTACATATTCTAGATTAATGAAATTGCTGTTGCATGTCAAGATGAACCAAGTGGTCCTTGCTGTATGAGAGTTAACTTATTGGTTTAAACATAAAAAATACAACCCTGAATTATGTAAGAGAAAAAGTATTAAATAGGATTTTGAGATAAAATTCATTTTTTGCTTGTAGCATCTTTTAAGGAAATCTGGATTAGAAAAGTGGACTCCTGAATCCATATCTATTAGAGCTACATTTGGATAGGAGATTTTTTTAAATTGTATTATACAGGTTTTAAAACAAAACTGTTAAAACTCCAGGCAAGTGCAAATATCATGCTTTGTGCTGGAAACAAAAGCTAACGAGTTTATCCTTGAATTGATGAGCATAGAATATCAACTTGTTTTGCACAGATGTGTGCAAGTGCTTGCACTTACTCAGTTTCATCTCAAAATTGGAAGATTAATTACAACACACTAATTTAAATTTGTAATTTTTTTCCAATGAATTAGACACTATTGTTTTATTATATTCCAGTTTGCTAAGAGCTGAATTTGGCTTCTTTTTGCAAAGAAAATGAAATATATTGAATCTCTAATCCAATCAGACAAGTTTTAAAAGATTTTTTCATTCTGGCAACCTTGTATCTGCATCAGTTTCACTACAGAGATGAAACAAGTTCATGATTTTGGTTTTAAGCATAGTTGGTCCTCTTGTCTATTAGATTTAGATGATCTAGATTATAAAGATCATACTTGAGATGAATTTATAATCTCTGTATATGCTACAGTCCTTTAAGGATTGTAAGAGTCCTTCGTGCAGATACTGAGGGTGGCTGACAGTATGCATGCATTTGGCTCAGGGGTTTAACAACACTAACTTCAAGTCAACTTCATTCCATGCAGAAAGTTTTAGCAAAGTGTAATGACTTTGAAACAGATTCATATGGTTTAATAGGAGGCCTCTAATAGTCTTCATACTACTTAATACCAAATAGAGAAAAGTTCTCTCAGTGTTCTGCTTTGGCATAAGACCACCATCTCAAGTCCTCTGCAAAGCTTTCCATGCTGTCTTTCCAGTTGGCCATACCTTCAACTTCATCCAGGTGTCTGGAACACTTAGCTGGATGACCTAGTCTGGAGCTGTGGGGAATGTACAGAAAATTAACTACTTCTTCTGGGAATTTGTTATTGGTAAAATTATTAAACCTAAAGAGAACGAGCATGTTGCACTGCTAGATTCTCACAGGTATAGAAGCATTATGCAGTGATGAAACAACTTCAGTTTCAAAAGAACAAACTACTATGAGTAACAATTGGTTTGGGTTTAGGTACTGTTCATTACATCACTTGACATCTTTCACACGCAGATGCTGGCTTTTTTTTTTTACCATTTTGTGTAAAACAGTTCAAAATACATTCAAATCCCTAACACTTTAACAATTCTGTAACAGTGAGGTAAAGTTTATACAGCAGTATAAGCTGCTGTATGACCATATCAGGCCATAGCATCGTAGAATGGTTTGGGTTGTCTAATCTACCCCACACACACACAGTAGCAGGGCCCTCTCACTAGATCAGATTTCTCAGAGCCCCATCCAACCTGACCTTGAATGTTTCCAAGGATGGGGCTTTTGCTACCTCTCTGGGCAACCTGTGCCAGTGTTTCATCACCCACATTACAAAAAATTTTTCCTTATATTTAGTCTAAATCTAGACTCTTTAGTTTAAAACCATTGCTCCTTGTCCTGTTGCAGCAGGCCCTGCTAAAAAGTCTGTCTTCATCTTTCTTATAGGCCCTCTTTAAGCACTGAAATGCTGCAGTAAGGTACCCCCAGAGCCTTTTCTTCTCCAGGCTGAGCAGCCCCAACTCAGCCTTTCTTCACAGGAGAGGTGTTCCAGCCCTCTGATCATTTTTTGGCCCTCATCTGGACCTGCTCCTTCATGTCCGTCCATGTCTTTCCTGGATTGAGATGACAGAACAGTTTATTGATTCCCATTGTTTTATCTCATCTGTTCAATTGTATCAGCCTGAATCTTCTCATCATGATGATTATGATTTAATTGCATTAGAATTGATTCTGGTTTCAAGTCAGTGGCCTTTGGGTGCAAGCCAGATAAGGTTGTAGCTTCCCAGCATCCTACTTTGCCAGGTAAAGATCTCTTGCTCCCTGTTCACAGTCCAGGACAAAATTCAGAGAGAGTGGGAAATCTAAATGTTGTGACTGCACAGTGACACTTATTTTTATTGTTGCCAGCTGTTTTAATTTTAGTTGATTCCAGTTGTTTAGTTTCTAAGGAGATGGAGTTGCATAAAGTTCTTAACTGCTACCCTTACACTTTTACATGGTTTTATTAAATCTGGATCAGCTCAATACTGCAGATAGGTAGAAAATGAAGTCTTTGGCTGTAGCAGTACCTTGCTCTTTGTGATCCTGTCTCGCACACAGGCCAAACTGAGTTTTATTAAATACCCTGAACTGCTCTAAGACAGAGCTCTTTATATGTAGAGGAGAATTATTAGGCAGTTTGCCAGAGATTGCATCATGTGGACCACTTAGGAGATCGCAGCACACTGGAAGACAATTTGTTCCTTTATGTACAAGAATGAATGTAGCTCTAGGCAATGTCTGCAATGCTGTGCTGACAGGAAATGTTTTGTGAATTGACAGCTCAAGTTGGACACATGGTAAAATATGGTCAATAGAAAGCTGGAGAGAATGGAGAGGGCTAATTTGCTGGATGCTTACTTTCACTGGGAATGTGATGAGCTTTCTTCAGTTACAACTTTTAATTGTTTATATATTCTGTATCTAAAACCCTTTTCCCTGTTTTGCCTGTAAGAGGCCCAAAGCTGTATTCAGTTTTTACATGCTGGCATTGGTCTGTTGCTAACATGATGCTGTATTAGTGTTCCAAGCAAGCGTTTTAATGAGAAGTGTAGTGATAAAAGCTCCCTATGTTTACACTGTAGAATTGCTTGGAAATCCTGCAGATTTGATTGCACTAATGTTAAAGACAATGTCACATTTTAAAAACTTTTAATACGTAATTTATCTTAGTCCTGGGAGCACTTTGCTGCTCTTTGTGTCCAGTCATTCTGCTGTTAATGCTTTCCTTAATCCATCCTCTGGCTTGATGCCAAGGTTTTTATTTTAAGGGGTTTTATTTACTCTCCTTGCTACTTACCAGCTGTCACATATGAATGACATCTCTGCCACCCTTTTTGTCAGCTTTTCCCATGAGCAGCTTCATGCTGTGTTGGATATCACCATCAGTGGTAAAGGCCCTCTTTGGATAATCCAGAAAGGGATCAAGTCCAACTTGTAATGAAGCACATATTAAGCTTATTCCCCTATAAGAAATGGCTTCAAAATGCAACCTGAAAACTACCACTTACCCTCTACCCCATTTAGGATTGCCACATTCCTGTCATTATTCATCTCTTCTCTTGCTCCTAGGGTTCTTAGTGAATGTACCTTGTAAAATGATATTAAAGCTATTTGAAGGACCCTCTTCATGTACAACATCTGTCAGAGAGGATGCAACTGGTCTCTAATAAAATTTAGAGGAAAGAACAGTTCATGAAATTCACTAAATGTAAATGTGATTTTTGTTTTACTTTACTGATTGATTTGATTGTCTCATGTGAACTGTTACTGACCCACTCTAATCAGTTTGAAAAGCTGGTGAAATTTCATTTGAATATTAAGGTGATGGATTACCTTAAGTATTTTGTTTAGTAATTGCATTATGCATAATTTGAAAATATTTCTCTCACTCCTGAAGAATTGTGCTTAACGTTTGGCATCATCAAAGAACTGTTGAATATTCTGGCTTATTAACCTTTCCCTGAAAGGCTCGATAAAGACCTTACATACTAAATCAGATACAAAGTATTTTAATACAGGTGTTGGTTATACTGATAATTTAATATTTGTAAGAAGAGGAAGGCTAGAAATTGCTAGTTTTCTGGTTTAAGTTTCAAAGCAGCACCTTAATCTCTTTTGTGTTTGGAGTTGGCTGACCCCATCCTTCAGGATTTTTTTTTTTTTTCCCTCAGCTAATAAATCTGGGACGTGACCGTATCTTTAGGTGACTTATACTTCAGTATTAGAAAGAACAGCATAAAAGAAACACCTGAGATGCTTTGCACTCAATTTCATCATTGAAGGCTAATCCACGCTTTGAATCTGTATCACAGTAGAATATAGTATTCTTCAGCATGTTCTTTCGGGGATGGAAATTAGGTTCACATATTTCAGATTGTTACATTTCTTCTGAACAAATACATTCTTCTCCATTTCATGTGACCTGATTGATGATGTAATGGCTAGAGCCTTACTTAATACTTATAAATCCAGATAGATCAATAAATATTTATAGCAAGCAACTGGGGCATTAAGAGTTATGATACCAAAAACACATGACAAAGAGGATATCTGAATTCCAGTTTCTCATTGCTGCTTGATTGGCTGTACTCCACGATACATTCCATATTGTTTGAATATTCAGCTTCCAGTTTTTAATTTCAGTTATACTGTAACTTAAGCTCGAAAGTAATTTCTGTGTTTTATTTTCCAGTACCTTCTTCAAGTAAATTCCGCTCACCTGCAGCACCATCTCCCCTAGCTCTCCGACAACCAGTGAAAGCATTTAGTAACCACGGACCTGGTTCAGTTGCTTCTCCAGAAGCCACACAGCTGACACACAGTAGTTCTTCACCAGGGCCTCTTGCAGCCCAGAGTTCAGGCTTGCCAAGCCCTGCCAGCAGTATTAACAGTACTACTCTGACCAGACCAGCAGGGACAGCAGGGATGAGGAGTGGTTTGCCCAGACCCAGTGCCCCTTCTGCAGGGGGTATTCCAGTGCCTCGTAGCAAACTTGCACAGCCTGTTCGCAGGTGAGTATGTGACAGGCAGTCTTAGTTTGAAGATTTCATAATGAATTTTGTACATTAGGTATTGGTGCCACTCCTTCGTGCTCTTCTTATTTTGATCTTGAGTCTTTAGAATGCAAATGGAGATATTCATGTGAATTATTTGCCTGTGTTTCCAAAATAGTTCTGAAGCAAAACAGAGAGAAAAAGTTTCTTGAAATAGAGAAGGTGAAGGAGTCAAGGTGAGAAGAGCAATGAAAGATACTGAATTAAGTAAATAAAGTGTCATAGACTGGGCTGAGAAGGCAGTAAGAATTTGTCTGCATAGTAAAAAGTTATCGAAGTATAGCTGCCAAGTGAAAATCCATTTGTACCACGGAGTGACATTCCAAAGTCAGAACTATTTTCCTCTTGTAATCTGTAGTCAGGCAGTAGTACCATGGTGAGAACAGTTTCTGTCCTTGGGCATCTAGAAACTTCAGGAAGATGTGCAAGGACACAGGCAACATCCATAGCATTTTCTCAACTTAATATGAAAATCAGTGCAGTTAACCCACAGGACAAAGCGGAATTTTCAGCTTACACATAATCTCTGTGCTAGCACCCAGCTGTGGTATCTGCTTTATGTCAGAGCATTTTGGAAGACCACCTCAAGAGAGGTTACATGGACAGGTTTGTCTTCAGGAGAATCAGAAAGAAGTGATGCATAACTTAGACGATGTGCTCTTAATGCCATGCTAATGTGGATTTTCACTGAAGGTGTCAAGTGGAAGCCAGCTGACCTAAAGCAGCAGTTATCCATGAGAAATATTAAGAACAGAAAGGATAAACATTTGGTCTCCAATAATCAAAAAAGATAAATCAGCTGTAAATAGTGAAGTGGAAGAGTTCTGTTCCCCAGGGAGTGCTGAGCGGTGGAATGACATCTGACTGTCACAGCGCTGACTGTCTTGCAGTCCATGTCTGCACTGTCAGCAGTATGAAAATTTAATAAAAAGCAGTTGTTTTTGACAGGAAGTTCTTAATAGTAGTGAAGTGTGGCTGTCCAAGTTACAATTTGTCTTAAAGTGTTTCTCTTATTAAACTTATACAGCTTTTTTTTTAAGCTTCCATACGTAATGCAATACCTTTACAAAGTCCCATCATGTGGTATTTATGAATGCCAAGATTTTGACGTAAGCAAAAGGTATACTCCAAAAAACATCCCTGAAAAAAAAACCAAACACTTGTTTTTTGGTGGCAGCAGAAAACGTTTATATTCTTACAAAGTATGATAGCAAAAAGCTTTCTGTTTATGCAGGTGTTTTTTTGACTTGGTAGCTGCCAAAATACAATACATGGAACCTGAAACTGAAAATACTCCAGGATTTATCTTAAGTAAACTGTATTAGAAGTAAATGAGTGAAGTGTATATTTCAGTTATTTATAAATATGTTTAAATTCTTCATGTATTGTAGATGGAGACTTCAGCAGTTATGTATGAAACTGAAAAAATATTTCATTTTATTGTAGATCATTACCCACTCCCAAAACCTATGGCAACGTGAAAGACGAGAGTTGGAAAGATGGCTGCTACTGAACTGCAAAGCCTAATGCAAACTTCCAGTGCTCATGGATGCTTCCTCACCAGATGAAAAGACAGCTTGATTATACAAACTGTTCAGATGGACTTTTGGGATTTGTAAAAATTCCTGACCTCTCTGTCTCTAATTAGCACAAACTGACAGAGATTATAAAGCAGCACTTTAACGACATCTAACATCAGATGTTTGGTGGTCATACAATCACTTCTACATTAAATTGCTATCAGTTCTAGGTTATTTTTTCTTGCTTGCTAAAAATGTATCAATATGAGCATTTATGACAGTGGCCGATGTCTGGGCAAAAACCTAACGAATGCCAAAGAAATGCCCATCTTGAAAACAGCAAGTATAACAACAGTCCACTTCCATAGTCCAGAACTTCATTTTCAGCCTGGTTGAATTCAGCAGAAAGATCGGTGGTTATTTATTTACCATTGAAACAAGATGATGTTAATCAGGGCTAATATTTTGACTGCAGACTGCTACAGTGCTAGAGAAACATTGCTTTTGACAGCTGGGTGAGATCCTCACTGGGGAAAGTGGTACGTATGTCCTTCAGAATCAAGGTACTCTGGAGGATTAGGCAGAACCCTAATTAGTAGCCATGGCTTTTATTAACATTAAGGTTTGAATGTAGCAGACAAACACAAATGCAGTAGTATAGATTACATCTTTCCTACATTGATTTGTCAGCTTTACATGCTCTTATATGTTCAATTTGCCAAAAGGGCTCAGTATCAGTTGTACAATCTTTCTAACCTTCAAGTTCCTGGCTCAGGAAAGATGGCCTTTGCTATTGTAGCCACATTTTTAACACATGGCTCGATATTTGGGGAAAACTTTTTTTATAGCAGGTTTCCTTCCAAAGGAAAGAGCAAGTTGTAATGTTAATTTGTTCTAATACCATACCACTATGCTTGCGGCCTGGAGCAACTGTAAATGCTGATAGTTAAGGAGAAGGAAACACAACTATGCACTTGTAACATACAAATTTTAAGGTAATGAGTTGACTCTTGATGCCAAATGATATTCATTTAGGTGACGTTCCGTGGTATGAGGAAGTTTTCTGTATCCTATTTTTTTACTTTCATCCATTTCTTAAATTGGTTTATTTTAAATTGTAAATATTTTTACAAGAAGATATTGCCCATGTAAGTGTGTTTAAATATGTACTTTGCCTTACATATGTGTATCTCAACATTACTGGTAACGGAGTATGAAACCTGCTATGTCTGTTTACAAGCTATTAAATTCCTCTGGTGGCTCTGACTTATTCTAACACATTTTGCTCAGAACAACTCATTCATATATTGAGGGTTTGAACCATTGTTTTCTCTTTTGGAAGACATCATGCAAACATTTGTAATTAAAGTTGTATTGGGTGGGACTAATTAAATGGAAGGGATATTGTTTGAAGCTTTTTCAGTATTTTGGATGTACAGTTGATGAAGTAAGAGAATGTGAATGGTATATCCTTTGTGCAATGACTGATGAACACTACAAGTTGGATTGGACGGTAGGTAGCCTTCAACCCCATTAGTATCTGAGTTTGGAACTGCTGGTGTATTTGGACTCCCACCACTAAGAGGATAACTAACCCTGAAATTCTAGCACTTGAATTTTAGGCCAGCATTAACATATTCCTGGACAAAAAGCCATGCAACACTACTTGACTTGGAAGAAGCCAACTAGAAAAGACTGGAGACTAATTTGCAGCTCTAATTACTCAAGCAACCTTTGTGTTGATGAATGACTTCACACTCCAGACCAAGATCTGTGCTGAGGCTTTGAAGTCAAGGTATCAAATATACTGTAATTCAGTTAAGATTTCAGCAGGGGTAAAAAAAACCAACCAAACAAACAAAACAAAACAAAAAAAAAAAAAAAAAAAAAAAAAAAAAAAACCAAAAACAACTGCCTTGCACCAGTAGACCAGTACAAACCGCTTCAGAATCTAGCCTTGTGTCATTTCCTGGCACAGATAATGGCTGTCAGTTAGTATCTCATGTCACTATTAAGCAGACGAGAGGACTAGGTCAAATGTGTGTTTTCTTACAGAAGCCTGAATTTTAACATTTCAGCATTTTACAAAGCAATGCTATGGCCTTCATTGAAAAAAAGGTGAATTTTAATTGGTGGATTTTATCAAACACTTGATTGACTTTTAAATTTTGCAAGTCAGTTTAGATGACGATATTGGGGGGTTTACCATGGCTGCATCAAACTGTTGTGTGTGTTTCCTTAAGTTAAGTAATTCATCACTTAGGTAAGTTCAGCTTAAGTTCTATAAGGATTCTTTCTCTGCTGTTCTCCCCTGAAGTACAGTGAATGACTTCCTGAGAAGACAAGACTGTCTGTTTACTAGAAAGCCTTTGTGCATTACCAGTTTATTGATATCAGGAAATCACGGGGCTCTGTGTTTAGAGATTTACTGCGGAAGTGTGGAATTACGGATTTGATAAACTAGTGCCTATGATTTACTTAACTTATGTTTGGTATAGTAGTAAGGGTTTTATGAATGTGGATTACTTTTTGTGCCAACGGCTTGCAATTGTTGTATGTGTGTAGGCAGGAGGACTTATTCTGCTTCCAAAGTTATTTAAATTTTTTTTTGTGTGTTTGAATGTTTTTGTGTTAAGTGTTTAAAAAAAAATAAAATATATATATAAAATATTCT
>JANHGN010002603.1:40661-65212 GCA_024605025.1 Megaceryle maxima
ATATAATGAATTGTTTTGAAGAGCTTTTAGAAACAGAGTATCGTTTTAGGGCTTTCCTGGTTAGTCAGGTTGTTTTGCAAGAACCACATTCACTTTGCCAGAAGTTACCAATATCAGTTTACCCTGCAACTCATGAACTGAGTACAATGCTGTATTTGGGTGAAATCTGTGATTTCACTGACAGACTGAGGTAGACTGGTGGTGTGCGTCTGCTCTGGAAGGACAGTGCATGCATAATTCAGAGTTATATCAAGAACTGTACTCTGCATTTTCATCCCGAGTAATCTGTGCAGTTCTAAGTACACAAACTATCTTTCTATTTTTATACAATTTGTGCTCACTTCAAACCACCATGTGAAACAATTTTTTACTTTTGAAAATTCTGCAGTTTGTGCATAAAACTGAGAAATTTAAAAGTGTACCTACTGAGCCTTCTCTGATTTAAGTACCTGTTCTATCGAGCTCATCTACGAATGACGCTATCTTTTGGCTCACATACCAACGAGAAGTTTGTTTTGAACTTGGTAACTTCCTGCAATCTGCATTTTGCCACAAAGCAATGTATCCAATAGTGAGGTGAATGCCACCTTTTTCTTATCTTGGTAATAATAAAGTTCAACTAGGTTTACTTCTATTTGGTGACCACTTAAATCTGTTTAAATTCAACTAAAATTAATCAGAGACTTGCTATTAATTGCTTATCCCAGCATAGTCTGCTCTTTGGTAATTAAGCCAGTAGGTGAAAATGTTTAACCTACTGATGCAGAACTGGTTTCACACCTACTGTTTCTAAGATGTGACTCACTACCCCTCCCTTCATTGTTTTCTAGTTCTGCTGTCAAGTACCCTTTGCTCCATGCTCCCTCAGGAAAACAGAACAGTGACAAAATCACAAGCAATTGATAGACCTTTGTGCTTCTCTTTTAGTGGGTTTTGTGTAACAAAACTCTTATATATTAAACTATTTTTTATAATTGGCATCATTGTATTGCAAGACTCTAGATAGAAAAAATACTGTTTGTACAGTCCTCTTATTTTGAGTGAAGATGTGACAGTTCCTTTGTTTTTGATACAGAAGTGCTAGGTCATGTTTTCTCCATAGTGTGTTACCCTCTAGGAGTCCAGTTGCAATGGTGAAAAGCAATGAATGTGTAAGAAGGCTGAAGCTGCTTAGGCTGCTGAAATCTTGGGGTGGCTGCAGAGCACAGGGTTTTGATCACTTAAAGCTTTACCTTTTAATACAACTCTTTCCGAGAAAGAAAAATACATGGGAAACAAATATGACATCAGTATGCCTTAGTTCTCTCTGTTGACCTGTAAGAACAGGAGTGAACTTGAGAGATTACACCCCCTGCTCTTGACTTACATCTATGCCACTCTGTAAGGAGAGTTTGACACCTACAGGCAGTTGTCTGGTTTCAGGAAGATAAGGCTGCTCTCTGGAGTATCTATGTTTTACGCAGAACTTCACTGTAAAGATGATGTTTTGGTCAAAGAACTGAAGACCTGAAAGGAGCAGATTCCACTAGACTCACTTTCCAGGGGATTGTTGTATAACGGTGTTTTCAGCCTTGGTGTATCATACAGTTGTCCTGTGTGCCACTGTCCTCATTACACTAAATGATAAACTCTGTTGTGACTTCATTAAGCACTTACAGGACACAAACCATAACTGTAATAATTAAACTGATTTGCAGATCTTCAGCAGGACTTAGCTGGTAAGGAATCATTTTAGGTACTTGTTCATCTATGTGCTTTTTTCATCTTGGTGCATTATCCACACCTGTCACAAACAGTGAATGTAAAAAAAAAGTCAAAAATATTATTAGCTTTTAGAGCTGGAAAGCCTGAGCTTCTCTATATAGTGTGGCATCCTCACATCAGACAAAAGTGGACTATATCTTTGACAAGACTAAAGAACTTGCTCCTGTCATCAGCATAAACATTGGTGGTAATTTTCTTATGCAAAATTGTTTAATACCTTAGAAAAAATTTAAAAGAGACGGGCATGTGCTGTCTTCTCCTCAGTGTGTTTAGCCCTCCTTGCTGCTTTTAAATTAGACCTGAAAGTGTATTTCTGGTGTCAGCTACAGCAAGTGAGATTCACAAAATAAGCATATTAGGGATGAGTGGTATATGTCTTACTTTAGAAGGTGATTCTGTGGTACATCCCCTGTGTTATTCTACTTCTGGTTATCATGCACAACATGCATAATACAATTTATGAATTATTCTCTTCTGTGCTTTTCTGTTCTCTTTACCATTATTTTATATTCTATTATAGCCAAAATTGCAACTCTTCACAGCCCTGCCCTGAGAGGCTGTTTAAAAACCTTGCTAGTGCAAACAGCTTGGTCTGATGTCAAACTAGTCCCCCAGCCTCAGCACTGAGGTTTGAGAAGCCTCACACCAGCTACCTCCTTGCTCTTGTGAGAAGAACCAAGTGAACACCTGCTACCCTGGCCAGCTCAACTTCAAAGGCAATTTGGGAGAGACTTATCATCACACATTTTTTTAAAAGACTTTTTACAGCTATGGCTATTGATAAACTGAAATTAATGGCATCAGTTCTCAAGTGAACAATAACTTGTGTCTGAAAACATAGTGTTTCTTGGTCTAACATAGACAAAAGTATTTGGTAAAATTGGTTGAGTATACTTCTCTGGCAATTTCTACATAAACTTGCTTTTTTGCATTCAAGGAAAGAGTATTCAGAGTGCAATTCAACTAGCTTCCTTCTGTAAGAAGGAAAATAACATTAAATTTGGTCCTGTTAGGTTTGTGGTTTTTTTTCATGAAAACTCTATACAGTAACAGGAAGGTGAATAAGGACACTTGTGTTCCATGATTTTCTCTGCCTCTGTCCTGCCCAAGAGACAAAGGTGCTTATTAATATGGGAGTAGGTCATTGACTTGGTACTCTGCATGGCCTTAAATGCTTAAAATCATGGAGGTGAACAAGAAACATCTGTTTTGTGGCATGCTGGTGGTGGGAGTGTGGTCAGGGGGACAGGCATGCTGAGCTTTCCCCAGGCTCCTGCACTTCCCAGGCATCCTGCCTTGGCCACAGGCTGCTGGGACAGATGGTCTAGCTGCCCCCTGCTCTAACCACAGCTTTGCTGCGCTCTTAACTCCTAGCAGTGTCCTATAGCTGTCTCAAGGCACTCTTCCTAAGTGTTTTGTTTCCCTTCAGACACAATGGGCAAACCAATCCGTACAAAAGCAAGCTTAGTTATCTGACTGGCCCTTACCTCTCTTTCCCTGGGCAAGGTTAATACAGCCCTGTCATTTCACAGCTGCGCACCAGATGGGTGCCAAAATGTTGATAGGAGTAACTGCTGCTGGACCCAGCTCTGGATTACAAGGAGTTTGGTTTGCATCCTGTTCATGCCAGCTGCACTACGAGCTGATTGAACCTGCTATGTGCCAAGTTAAAAGAGCACTACATAATCTTTCTTCTTCAGAGCTGTAACATCAGCAGGGCCAGGAGTACCTTGTGCTATCTTAAATACATCTTTGTCACTCCCCTCCTTCAGAAATGAAATTTGATTGAAGCACATGCTGCTGTTCTGAGTCTCCTCTCAAAGAAAAGGGGACCAGGGGGAGGTCAGGCAAATCCTCTGCTCTTTATGCTCTGCCTCAGCTCCTGTCTTAACCTTGAATTTCTCAGCTCTACAGTCATCCATTTGCCCCTATATTTACTCACCCAACCCCTGAGCCCAGAGCAAGGTCATATTGTTTCTGTTCATCTACTCCCCACGGGCTAATGCAGACGCATAAAACCATTGTTAATGCTGCTTCAAGTGACCTGTCTTTAAAGGAGTTATGAAAACCTTGTCCTGATTCTTATCCTTTTAAAGCTATGCCTGGATTGTCAACGAGAGCAACATGGCATGCCCACCCTTGCTCAGTCTCAGGAAAGCAGCCCAGACCAGTCCCCTCCCTCCATACCCAGCCTTGCTGGCAGGATCTGGCAGCTGCACAACACCCCTGCCCACACACGCAGCACAGGTGACACAGTCATGGCCACTACCAGGAGGAACTCCTTGCTGAGGGTGCAGTGGCACAGCCACAGCAGCCATTGCTAACATCTCCTCCCACATTGCTGGTGCAGAGATAGTGCTGTTGATCCAGTGCGTGCAGCCCTCCTGCATACCTGTGGGTGCCAGAGTGGGCTATAGGAGACCCTCGGTCAGTTCCTTGCTCTGCCATACACTTTCAGGGATATCTCATTTATTTTCTTGAGGCTCAGTTCATCATCAGTGAACTAAGTACCGGTCTTGATAACACGCATGCTGGGAGCGACGGGCAGGTGTGCTGCTATTTAGAGACAGGGTAAGCCAGTCAGTTCATATCTTGTCTGACACAGTGGGGTAAGTTAAGAAAGGAAATTTGGTTGACCTTGGTTTATAAGCCCAAATGTCAGAGAGCAGATAATGTCTGTTGTAAATGTCAGAGTCGAGGGATTTTTATCTTCCCTTAAAAATACATTAAAAAAAAAAAAAATCAATGAAGATTTAGTTACTGTATTTATGCTTCCATTCACACAGGATCAGGAGAAGGCTCAGCTCTGCTGACCATGAATAGTATTGCCCAGGTACACAAACATACTGTGGGAATATTAAAAGGGACTTTATTAAAGGCATGAGCCTGGTAAAAAACGCAAGACCAGCTCAGCCCTCTTCTTCAGCAGCAAAGCAGCTTTAGGTAACACAAGGCTCTGCTAAGGGCTGTCAAATTCAAATTACTTTATCCTGAGCATAACACAGAGATTTAATCGTTATCTGATGGGCTCCTCACCTTTATCTTCACATGAAAATTTGCCCAGAGCAGTGAAATAGAGCCCTCTGCAGGCACTTGCACCCCTCCAGCCTTCCTGCCCAATGGCTCATTGTCCATAGAAGTGCAAAACTGCTTTTCCAAAGCCCCCTCACAACCTGCTGCTCAAGGCTTGATACTGCACAGTAAGCTCTGCTGATCCTTATTTCCCACCTTCACAGAGGTGCCACATCAGCTTAGGTCTCCTTTCCATGGGCTGAGTGCCTCAATGGTAGAACTGAAGTATGAAAAATAAGTGGGTCTCATTACAGGGCTCAAACCACATACCCTCTGCAGGGCCTGAGCTCAGTTCATCTCTTCCATTCTTTGACCCTTAAATCCTTCTGTGCTGCCCTTGTCTCCAGAGTCTCTCAAGTTATTTTTCATTAGCAGAGTCTATCAGTGTCTTCCCACCTTCTGCATCTTCCTCATTATGAAGAGAGTTAAATAACATTAATCACCAAAGCAAATCACTGAAATCTGCCTACCTGGACACTCATTTCAAAATTCAAAACAACAGGTAGGTTATGTTTATAGCACATTTACACAATGGGTTTAGCCCTTCTATTTTACTGTCCTTCGTGCCTTTTTTCCTCTTATAAAATACTTCTGGGTTTTCTTTTTTTGCTCTCTTCCCTTCCTTCCCAGGACTCTGCAGACACTAGAGGGAGGTCTTGCTTTCTCTGTGCTTTTCAGTCCAAAGTTCAGTGAAGTTTGGTTTCAATACATCACATCTTCCTGGACTTACAGTAAGTTGTCCATAAGGTCCTGAATGAATTTAAAGTCTGTATTTATGCCAGGAAAGCCCCAGGCTGAGGGGAGACCAAGCAGTTCACAGCTGGCCATAACAACTACCTCTTATATAGGTATGTGAATTTATCTAAAAGAGAAGAGCTAAAATTCAGCTTATCTTTCCTGCACATCAACTTTCATTCTTAGAGATGCCAGCCTGCACCCCAGGATATCAGTGATGGCTCCAATGCTAGTTTTGGTATTTTAATCTTGTTGTCTAGGTTTTATGATTCAGGACTTGTTATCACAGAGTCTGAAATATCCCAACTAGGCTTCTTACTCAGTGTCATAGAATCATAGAGTGGTAGGGGTTGGAAGGGACCTCTGGAGATCATTAAGTCCAACCCCCCTGCCAGAGCATGATAACCTAGGGCAGGCCACACAGGAATATACTGAATTCATCTATTCAGTGGATTTAAATCTCCTGAAATGTGTAAGATTTCAGAAATATTTTCCCACTGGTGTGGGTTTTTCCAGCTAGCTGTGTAGGACCACACAGCATCATATCAGGACTGCAGGATGTAAAAAGACTTGTATTGAGCTACTCACAGCTGTCATGGATTACACAACACATACACCCCTCTCTTCTCTCTACAGCAGCTCCTCCTGCAGTTACCAGAGCACTCAAGCACAACCTGCCTCCAGAACAGCTCCTCTAAACAAAGTGTACCAGTAAGCCACCAACTCCCACCAACACTGGCAGGGCTGTGAAATTACTGGGAGGTGGGAGCCTATGTTGCACAGGGATTGCACCAGCTCTGGGGCAACAGCAGTGACTGCAAACTGATGCCATTACTACTGTGCAATGGGGAGGATGGGCCAGTCTCCTTTTCTGCAGAGCCTGGCTTCTCAGGACTTCCCGAGTTTGGCATCTGATCCAAGAAATCCCGTGGGAAGAGCTCAGCTGTGACCTGTGTTTTTGCACTAGCGACAATGGAATTTACATTTGGCATGTTAGTGCTCAGTACATTGGTTGCCCAACTGCTCTTACTGTCCATTACACACTTACAATTGAATTTTTGGTTACTTAAGGTCTATCTAAAATCTCTCCCTTCCTTCTCGGATAATTCATTATCTAGTAAAGGTTGAATCTGAAAAGAAAAGGGCAAGGAAGCTTAATGGTGCATGCTGTAGGGACAGGGAGCTGCTGTGAGCTGAGGCAGCCTCGCCACCTGAAGGGACAAAAGTGCTTGCATGTCTTTGACATGCCACTGAATCAAAGGGTTTAAAGAAGGCTTTGCAATTAAATCCCTGTGCTTGGTTAGTGCTGCTTGCTGGAAGAGTGCAGCAAGTCATCCTTGACTGCAGAGCTTCTCTGGGAGCAAAATTCATACTGAAGGGGGTTACTCATGGCTTATGGGATGTCCTACAGAGGGTTTCAGCCATACCTACCACTCAAGAAACTACAAGTGAAAATTGATTCTATACATGTGGTGCAGCTGTAGAGACACAGACTTTTTTTTTTGTGATGAAGGAAACACGGTGTACATGCTTAGTTCTTGTGAGAAAGGTACCTACTAGCTGAGTGCACTTGTCTCCAGTGTGCAGCTTTGCCACTGTTTCCAGTGGGATCTCGAACAGATGAATTAATCTCAACATATTACTTCTTCAGCTGTACAGGAGCATGATAATGTAATGATCCTGTAGCTTCACACTCGATAATAGACTCTGGTAAATGTGGAAGGAAAGAAACACCTCCCTATCTGGTTTTGCCAAGCACCTAGCATTTTGGGACCTGTTTTTTGCTTGGGCTTCTTGGTGCCAGTTTGAAGCAATTCACTTTACAAGAAAGAGTTTCTGTATTGCCATGGGATGTGGCAACTTTGTTTATCTCCTTGTCTACCCCTGGCTCCTGTTCTGCACGGGGCTCCCTTGCCTGGAGGGGTTTGGAGAGGTTTTGTTTAGGTGGACTTCCCTTCTGTGCCTGGGATTACTGCACCCTACCACTCACACCTGGGTGGAAATGCTGAGCACCGATCTCTTACATACCTCTTTGGATAGCTACTCTTCCAGTGCCAGTTTGTATTGTCTTTAGCAGCAAGACTTTCCTACTTTTAGGCATTTAGGCTACCCATGTATATGTGCATAAAATATATGTTTCAAATATTTTGTTTAGAAATTTTATGTTTAAAATGTAATAAATGTTATAAATTCAATACACTAAAATAAATGTAATAATATTTGTAATATTTTGCTTTCTGATATTACTATAGACTGATCAGAGGTAAGGAGCTCTTAAGGTGGCCGCTTTGTCCATGTTTTTATCTTTTTTTATCATCCATTTTTTATGTGTCTTGAATTCTTTCACCCTCAGATAAAAGGCTGACACCTTTTATTCCTTCCTCTGACTATCCAATCTTAAATAGCTCCGTCTAAAGCTCATTATTTGGCAAGCAGCACACAAGATGATGCCAGATTAATAAAATTCACAAGCAGTTCAGGCTGCAGACTTCAGTTCTGGGCTGTAAACCTCCCCTGACATTCCCAGCTTGGACAGATCCCCACGATCCCTGATGTGCTGCCAGCAGCTACGACCGCAAGTGCAGTTACACTACAAAGACACATGAAGATTTATCAATACCAGCAGAGGACAAAGAGCATGTGCACAAGGTACCAGACAACTGGGTTACTAGAAGCTGGGAGGAGCTTTGCCAGGTCACCTGGTCCCACCATGCCGCCCAAAAGCGATGTCAGGAGCTGGAGCTCACGTTGTCACAGAGATGGCTGCCTGACCTTTCCTGGGAGATGCACGCTGCCTCCCCAGGCTGCCCAGCCTTTGGCATCACTGGGTTTATTTGCCCCATCAGTATTTAATCTGAATGTCTCTTACAGAGGCTTAAACCCATTGCATCTCTGTGGACTTGTGAGGTTACTATAAAGAGACAACTTGCACCTACTGATCAAGTGTACACCTCAAGAAAGAAGAAATCACAGAATCACAGAATTGTTGGAGTTGAAAGGGACCTCTAGAAAACATCTAGTCCAACCACCCCACACTCCGCCCCCAAAGCAGGATCGCCTAGAGCACATTACACAGGATTTCATCCAGGCAGGTTTTGAGTATCTCCAGAGAAGACTTAACAACCTCCCTGGGCAGCCTGTTCCAGGGCTTTGTCACCCTCACAGTATACAAGTTTTTCCTTTTATTTAGATGGAACCTCCTGTGTTCCAGCTTGTTCCCATTGCCCCTTGTCCTGTCACTGGGCACCACTGAAAAGAGTCTGGCTCCATCCTCCTTGCGCCCACTGTTTAGATATTTATAGACATTGATATGGTCTCCTCTCAGTCTTCTCCAGGATACATAGTCCCAGCTCTCTCAACCTTTCCTCAGTGCTCCAGTGCCCCAGTTATCTTCACTGCCCTCCACTGGACTCTCTCCAGTAGTTCTCTGTTTCTTGTGAACTGGTGAGCTCAGAACTGGACACAATACTCCAGATGTGTTCTCACTAGGGCAGAATAGAGGGGGAGGAGAGGCCCCTTGACCTACTGGCCATACTCTTCTTAATGCATCACAGTATACTATTGGCCTTCTTGGCCACGAGGACACATTGCTGTCTCATGGTTAATTTACTGTCTACCAGGACTCCAAGATCCTTCTCCCCAGGGCTCCTTTCAATATATAAATTATCCTTCTGGCTTCACACCCAGCATTTCTGCCTACACACCCCAGAAACAAAATAAAAGATCTTGTTGATGAAGACAGTCACACTTTCATCTTCCTGGCAAATTAACAGGTATACAAAACTCAGGGTACTTCTTCCTCAGCTACAGTAACATGAAAGCTCTACTGATACCATAGGTTCAAAATTCATTAGATTCTTTAGGTTATTAAAAAATGTCCTACTTTAGCACAGTTTTAGAAGTGCACATAACAGTGTTGATACTGTTTTCACAGGATTAATAGACATTACCTAAGACAAGTATTAAGAGATTCCTATTATGTTTGAGATTTATTTCTTCCCATTTGTCTGAGAATTCTTCTAGACAGCTTGAGCTTTAATTTAGTTCACCTAGTTTGAAGGGCATGCTTATTTGTTGATCAGCATTACTGGTATTAATTTTTTATTATTTGGTAAAAAATTGTCAGCAAGACAAGAATAATTTTTTTCTATGTATAGTTTCTAACACAAAACAGTTTTAATCCACATCCAGGCACCTTCAAAGCAGCAATACAAATGGTAACCAAGTCTAAGGATTTTTGTGTGTGTGTGTAATCTGAGATAGACAGAATATCAATGCTGTTAACTCTTATCTTTCCCATGGGGCTCATCATGAACAGCTCTTTTAATGTATAGAAAGCTTTGGTGGGAGAGGGATGTAATTGATCTTTGGGGTGTCTTTCTTTGATTAAATAAATACTCTATGAAGCAAGTGCTGCTGTAGGTATTATTAAATTCAATTTTGCATTTTTTGACATTTAAACTATTCCGTGGGACCACACACACTTGGAGTCATTTACTCTGATCTTGCATTTTTTTTAAAAATGCAAAATTTTATAAGCACAAAACCACATTTGTGTGTTCTACCTCCACATCACTTCCCTTGATTTATGCCCCTAACCCTAACCAGGTTCCTGTATGGGAAATTACGAGGAGGCTGGGAGCTTCAATGGGCAATAGATGCCAATAAACCCAGCTGGGTCTGGGCCCTCAACTGCACGTGCATCCTAAAGCCCCACCATTTACCAGGTTGTGCACATCCCATTTTTAGTGGCCTCAGTGACACCACTGTCACCTCACAGCCATCAGGATCCCCCCCACACCCACAGATGCTGAACAGGCTGTCTGCAGCACTCGCAGAGAGGTAAATCAGGGCTGCAACATCCAAGACATGCCTGTACCTAAAGTACAACTAGGACCATCTGCCTGCAAGAGCCCGGGTGAAGCAAGCCCTGTGCCTGTGGTGCAGAATACCATTTGACTTTTAAAGCTGAATCCAGTGCCTTCAGAGGCAGCCTCATTTCACCTCCTGGCCTGACCTGGCTGCACAGGATGCTAATTTTGGCTCTCCTGGAGCAAGGCATGCATTAGTCATCAGGTCATTTATTTTATTATGACTTTTTATCTTAATCCTGATAAAATTCCAACTCCAGAAAATGATCAAATGGCAACAAAAGGGAACAGTGTCGGAGGCAGAATAATTTCTTATCTGAATGTGGGTAAAGGTATCTCACATAAAGGTATTTAACTGATTAAAGAAAAAAATGATGCTATTTTACAGTTGTAGGGGTACAACTGCCTCAACAAATGACTGTCAGCAAACAATTTATAAAATGATTCTTTGGTGATCCCCCGATTTTGTCTCCTTTCATGGAACAGAAACCTTTGTCTAATGGGATGGTTGGCAAAAATCTCTCATCTCATTTTTAAAAGGCAGATCATGCAGCCTTAAACACTTAGGTCTAATTATGAATTACTGGAACATTGCAACCTGAGTTGTCATGCACTTCCTTGTTGATTAATGGTCTTCAGGCATCTTAAAAACAAACATGAGGGAACACCAAGTATAACGGGAGGGTTTTATTATAATGCTTTCTGCCCTTGACTGCTAACCCAGAGCTTCAGTGAAAGGATCTGTCCCCAGCTGCTTAGAAAGACTGAAGAGATAGTGGGTACACAAAGGAGTGCAGCTCAGTGATGAGGCTTGTGCTGTTTTCCCTTCCACATGAGTTCAATTTAATAAAATCTAGGAGACTATGAGTTGCAGAGCACTGCTCCCAAGGGAGGCGTAAATACAGAGTAGAGCTGGATGGAAAGAAGAATCGCTTGGAAGAGGAATTAGAGGAAGAAAGGGACAAGACTCCCATGAATGAAGAAATCACAAAGGCAGCAGGGAAGCAGGTAGGCAGGCAGACGCAGCGCAGTGGAGGATCCCTGGATGGATGCCTTTGCCACCCGGGCAAAGCGGAAGGGAAGGATGATTTCATGGGATCCTGCCTGTAGAGGAGACAAGAAGGATGGAGTGATGACTCCCACCAAGGAGGGGAGGAAGGGACACGTATCTAATTGTCCCTATCCTGAAATTCAAATCTTGGGTCTGGTCAAGGACACTGGCTGTGAGTTAAAAGATGCTGATTCTTGTGCAGATACCGAGCAGGATTGAGCCATGGCACCAAGCTAAGGACAGCACAGGGGGGAGTTTAAGAAAAGCAAGCTTGGGATGAGCCATGACAAGGCTGCGATGGGGCCAGATTTGTTGAAGGGTAGCACAGAATCCTTGGAGGCAGGGATGTCAGGTCTGTCCTAGCCCTTCTACCCTACAGACAACTGCGGTAGCAGCGAACTAATAGAAGACCCATGATGCTTGTGTGTCCTCCACGGTGTGACAGCACTCTGCCTGTGTGAAACACAAGTGGTCTGGGGAAGGAACAAAGCTGAACAACCAATGCATCCTCATCAAAGCAGTTTCTACCTGTTTCTGGCTGTGAAGATTTCATAGGAACAACTTAATGGCACAGATCTAAATTCTTCATCTTACTTCAAGCATCCATTTTCTTGCCTGTTTAGTGAACCAGCTCCAAAACAAAACAAAACAAACCAGCTGCTAAGATGTTACAGGCAGTGTCTGAGTGAAGGTGGGTTATGGATAGAGGTGACAAAAGGTGCACAGTCCCCTCTGTGCTGCTGCTCTCAAGAGAGGCAGTGGGAGCCACGTATCAGAGAGGGACCTACTTCAACAAATGACCATCTGATGCATCCTTCCTAGCACAAAGATAATCGTGGAAGAACAAGCAAAATCACCAGTACATCTGCACAATTAAGCTCCAAATTCTAACTCTCATAAGCCACAAAAATAACTGTTCTGGATCTAAGTTATAAATAAGAACAAATATATGTGTTTCATGGGGTTTACCACAAGTTTACCCTAAACTGCATGTAGGGGATCACACAACACATCTTAAGAAATAGAAAAGCAAGACAATGAACAGCAAAGACTTTTTTTTTTTTTTTCCTGGAAAATTATTACTGTCCTATTAAGTCTTAAATTTTCTTTTTATTTCTATCCATAACCTAGGTACAAAGCAAGTAAAGTAGAAATGCAGGGATCACACGTCCCCTGGAAATCAGAAACTACTCCTAATAGGTATCACCCGAACATCACTTTCACAGCAGTATTTTGTCCCAGCCTCTTTAGCAGCACTGCTGCTTGAAGGTGCTGAGCGAAAGCTTTCCATCTGCCAGGACTATCCTCCAGAGGTCCCTCCTCTCCCTCAAATGATCTGCCACGGATACGCAAAGAGACAAAGCATGACCTATAGGAGGGTGATGCCATCCCACAGCAGCTGAGATCTGACCTGGGCACAGCACACAAGGAGCCAGGGCAGGAGGAACTGGAAGCTAAAATGGATACTGAGCTGAAATGGGAAGAGCAGGAAAAGAAGGGGGGCACTATCCTTTGCTTTCTTCCCCCACCCCATCGTCCTGCTTTTACATAGTGCTCATAACCACAGTATGCATGCACCTGAAGTGCAACGTGGTTGGGATACAAGCTTCCAAGTCCAAGACTGTGATTTATCCATAACTTGCTTGGGATTTGCAAACCAGCCCTTCTTGCCTGAAGCTCCTGAACATGCAGAGCAATGGCCATAACCAAAACCTCCTCTTGCTGCCCCAAATTCAGCACAGTGCACAACACCCACACCGACACCAAGGAAACCTTGTTGCATATACACAATGATTGCAATTTTGTAATAATCCTGAGCTCTGACAGATGGTTTTAATTTCTGGCAGGAGAAGCAAGCGATTCAAACATCTCCCCACAACATGCTGGAGCAGCCACTAGGTAAGTGAACAGCAAGCTCTCCTTCTCACCACACTGACAAAATTCCTTAAAAGCCTATTCTCTATTTCACCTTTGATTCCAGTTAAGTAAAGGGAAGGCACAAAAAATCCTGTTATAATACAACAAACAAAATTCCTAGTGTTTGAAGGACTTCTTCTACTCCAGACAGGTGTTCTCCTATGGAAATCAAACCTCTCCTAACAATAATATAAGGCAATATTATTTATAAAAGTCACAAAGTACAACAAGCTCATATTTCAATGAGTCCTTTCTCTCCCTCTTCTTGCTCTTTCTATCTCTTACCCTTTCACCCATTTTTCACCAGGGCTAATGAGGAATAATTTGAGAATGCTATATATGATCAGGTTTATTTGCCTACTCTTTTCATACTCAGATAGTCAGTCTGTTGCCTCCAGTACCAGCAGGGTAGGCAGTACGCTTTCTCCTGCCCTCCACGAAAGAACACAGAGGAATTAGCCATTGATTTAGATACATCGTGTTGTGCACTGTGTGTGAGCCGGCTGCCTCACAGCTGCAAAACCACTTAGCATCGCTCCAGACTCCAGTCTGAACTTTAATGATGACATATCGGGAAAGCCTGCGGCAACTTAAAAGAAACAAGAACCACGCGCAGCAGCATATACATTTTTTCACTCTACATGCCAGATATGAAAATATGACGGGTGCCGCTCAAGGTGGCCGGATGGACAAATTAGCATGGTGGCTGGTTTCACATTTGATTTTCCCAGAAGTCAGCAGTGCTGCTTTTGTTTAAACCAAGAGTTAAGTTTGAATTTCAGCTGCTAGATTTTAAGAAAAATCTCAGGACATCTTGATTTGTTACGATGCATTCATGACATTTTCCCACTAGAAACGCTATAGTTCAGTGTCCCTTGAAGCTGAAGTTTATGACGACTGGGTGGTCTCTTCAGAGGACACACCATATCTAGGCTTACTGAACTCCTCCTATAGGAAATATGTCATATGTTATGACACAAAAACGTCTTCCCATGCCCAGCCCTTCACCAGCAGGAGTTTGGGGAGTGACACTCAAGAGATAAGAGGCCTTGATAAGGGGCCAGCTTGTGTTCCACACAACTGACCCAATAGTGGCTTGCCCACTGTTATCCTGTCTTGGTTCCACTACAGAGAAACCTGTACAGGCACTACTTACAAACCAGGGAGGGTATGATAAGCAGATGACTTGTGTGTTGTGAAGCCAACTGCTGGACACATGAAAGATGGGGTAAGATAGTGCCCCAGTAAGACTTTAAGAAGCACAATAAATACACTGCAAGCACTTTCCTGCATAAGCAGATTGAAAATTAAGTCCAGAAGATGCTGCTGGCTCAGAAAGCCAGACCCTGCCTTTCCCTCCTCTAGCAGCACACAGAGCCCACAAATATGAATGAACTAAAGCAATCCGGATCCCATTTGGCTGTTCAGCTCTGATGACTCATCTTCCCCGCACTCTCCTTAAGCTAATGACAAAGAAAGAAACACAGGCAGAACAATAGTGAACTTGGCATCATTCTGGCAAAGTTGCACTACCTGGGATTTTGTCACTAGGTACTACTTGCACTTCTTGAGTTGCTTGTGCTGCAAGGAAGAACTAAAGGTTTAATAAGCAAATAGTCTGTTTTTTTTTCTCTTGAGTCAGAAATAATTTCTACTTGAATCCTGGTGCAGCCTAAAATTTTACCCCAAGAAATTTTTGAGAAACCTGTTGTCTGATGGAGCTTAAGGCAAGCAGCTGGTCAGGGTGGCTCCCATAGGCTCTATCCTTAAATTTGGTGCATTCCCCTTGAGCTGCGACCTGAGATGCTCCATGCAGAGCAGAGTGGCACACTCAGTGTAGAAGTCAAGGGGCAGCCTCTGGGGATGCTACATGCTGACCTAACTACTCCTGCAAAGGAGCAGCTGTATGAAGTGGTGGCTGTGACCCCTCTAAATCCCCGGGATGAAAGAAGAAAAGACAATTATGCTCCTGAGACATGGCCAGTAATAGTGCCAAGTGCATGGAGTAAGAGTCACCAATGTCCATCCTGCTCTCCTCTCTCAGGAGCTCCTGCCCTTGTGAGCCCAGCCTGACTTGCATACAGCATTTTGCTTTTTAAGGAACAGGGTGACACACAATTATTAAATGGAAAGTATGAAATAGGAGAAATGTAAATGTTGTGAGCACAATTTTATGACTGATAATACTATAATCACCCTTGAATGTGAATTTTGGGTGATGGACTATATTTCTTACTCTGGTTTGAATACTCATGTGCTTCTGAGCGTGCTTCCTCCACCTGCAATGACTGTCCTACAAAAGTAACCCCTCTCCTTACAAGCGTCTGAGACCAGACCAGTAGAAAGTGGTGCCTCCTCGACCTCCTAAGAGAGCTTTCCATCCTTCCTTACCCATGCTGCAGCCTTCACAGCAAGCGGCAATTTGCCCGGAAGGCAAATGAGCTTGGCTGTCCCTCAGCAGAGGGGCACTGGTGCTGCCCACGCACATTGCAACACTGCTTGACTTTTTGAATTCCGACGCCAAGGTAAATCCCCCGATACCACAACTTCTCCGCTAGAGAAGCTGGGCCCTGCTCTGGTCCTCGGGAGGACACAGGCGGCTGTGCCATCTCCAGAAGCGGACTGCTGATCATCGCACCATAGAAGCGTGGGGGGGCTCCAGCCTTAAGCCCCCGCAGTCTGTGCTTCCCGCCGCCGGGGCCGGGCGGCGCTGGCGGCCGGGCGCTCCCGCCGTCGAGGCGTCGGCGAGACACCGCCCACGCCGGGGGTGGCCCCGAGTGGGTCCGGGAACGGGCGGGCGTCTCCCCCGGCAGACAGCCGGTGCGCAGCGACCGATTGCGGCCGCAGCATATGAGCAGCGCCCAGCCAGGCTGAGCCGGTCCGAGATGCGGGTTTCGAGGGCCGCCGGTGCCAGCCGCATCCGCATCCTGCACTGACGCCCCCACCGCCGCTCGTTCCTTTCTTCAGGGCTCGGCGGGGAGCCGGCGGCTCCCGGGGACCGCGCAGCCCATGGCCGGCTCCGCGCAGCCCCCGGCGGCGGCGGAGAGTGGCGGCCCCGACGACGGGTCGCTGTCAGGGGGCGGCGAAGCTTTCGGGGACCGCTCCCTCAGCCAGGGCTTGAGCGTGCTGGTGGGGCTGGCGCTCTGCGTGACCATGCTGGGGCTGGGCTGCGCCGTGGAGCTGGGGCAGCTGGGGCAACAGCTGCGTCGTCCCGTGGGGCTGCTGCTGGCGCTTCTGGGGCAGTTCGTGGCCATGCCTCTGGTGGCCTTCCTCCTCGCCCTCATCTTTGCCCTGGACGAGGTGGCAGCCGTGGCTGTGCTGCTGTGCGGCTGCTGCCCCGGGGGCAACCTCTCCAACCTCATGTCGGTGCTCGTCGACGGGGACATGAACCTCAGGTAGGCGCCCCGCTCCCTCTTGCCCCCAGCCGGCCGACGGGCTGCGGCGGCCCCGGGACGCGGGGTGGGTTTGCTGGGCTCCAACCGGCGGTGGGGCCGGGACGGACGGACGGGCACGGCGCGGCTAGAAAACCCCAGCGATGCTCTTCTGACTCTCCCCGTGGCGGACGGGTCTTAAACCGGACTCCCACACACGCCTCTGGTCCCCCTGGCCCTAAAAATCCTGCCTGCCGGCGTCCCGGCCGGGACGAGGAAGGGGGACTGTTGCCGTGAGAAGCGCCCAAGCCGACTGCAGAGCCCCTTGCCCGCGGGTGCTGCGGCTTCCAGGGGCTACCCCCGGGTCGGCTGTGCAGTGATCCGGTGTCTCTTTGGTTGCCCCGGTGCAGCATTATCATGACGGCCTCCTCCACGCTGCTGGCCCTCTTCCTGATGCCTCTCTGCCTCTGGGTCTACAGTCGCCACTGGATCAACACGACCGTGGTGCAGCTGCTGCCCCTGGGGGCGGTGAGCCTGACGCTGGGCAGCACCCTGCTGCCCATCGGTCTGGGTGTGCTCATCCGATACCGGCACCCCCGCGCCGCCGACGTCCTGGTTAAGGTAGGCACGACCCCGGGGCCGGGGCCGGGGCCGGGGGGGAGGGCGGCGGCCACGCTGCGGCGGATGCCCGAGGACAGAACCGGGGATGGCGGGTGTCAACAGCAGTAAACTTTCTGGTCCCTCCGAATCGATCATAGCTTCACACAGGCATATTCCACTACTTGGGTTGAATATAAGGACTTGCAGTCTTGAAATAAAACGGTGGGACAGAAAAGGAAATCAAGGGAAAGGGCAGGTTACTCCCAACCCCCCCCCCCCCCGCACAAGGGAAGGAGGGCAATGCAGTGCTTCACCCCAGGAGGCACCCCAGGTCCTGGAGCAGAGGCATTCCGTGTCCTCCTGCTCTCACCCCGCTCCCGCTGCACCCACGGCTAGAGAAACCAACCCTCAGGCACAGCAACACTTCCTTAAAACACGCAAACAAATTAGCTTAATTACGAAAGGCAAAGTGAAGCACAAGCACTGGCTCTCTAGTTTCCAAGCAAGCCACCCCGTAGCAAAATGATGGAGGGTCATCTCAGCCCCTTCCCTTCCTGGGATATGATCAAACACCAAGATCAAAGTCGCAATCCAGGTGCAAACCCAGAAAGGGCAGCACAACCATGTTTTGCAGTTTAAGACTCTCTATCAAGCCTCTCTACTTGCTGAAGGTAACCTTTTAAACTAATAACCCCCGTGTTGTTTGTCAATATCTGTATCTGTTGCCAGATTTCCCTGTGGTCCCTCTTGGTGACTCTGGTGATCCTGTTCATCCTGACTGGGACCATGCTGGGCCCAAATCTGATGGCACATATTCCTGCATCTGTCTACGCCATTGCAGTGCTGATGCCTCTAGCAGGGTATGCCTTGGGATACGGCTTAGCCATGGTCTTTAAAATGCCCCCACACTGCAGGAGAACAGTGTCCTTGGAAACCGGTTGCCAAAATGTCCAGCTCTGCACTGCCATCCTAAAACTCACCTTCCCCCCAGAGCTCATAGGGAGCATGTACATGTTTCCCTTGCTTTATGCGCTTTTTCAGTCAGCAGAAGCGGGACTCTTTGTGCTGATATACAAGATGTATGGGAGAGACAGCTACAAACAAGATACGCTCGGTGAAGAGGAAGACACAGATATTTCCTACAAGAAACTGAAGGAAGAGGAGGTGGCCGATACTTCATATGGCACAGTGACTACAGAGGAGTACAACTCTGTTCAGATGGAGCCGACACAGACAGCGCTTTAGGAGAGATAAGGAGGTGACACCCAGGGATGTGTGATGTGTGTTGTACTTGCAGTAGGCTGGGGCCACGCTTGGGGCTGCTCAAGCGGAGCTGCCCGGCCTCCATCATTTCTCCAGCTGTTCCTATTGTATGAGGTGATGTGTGTTATTACCATGACAGTTGTATTTCCTCAAAAATAAATATGAAACAAAAATTAAAAACAAAGGGAAAAGCATCACTGCAACACAAATCCAGTAAATGTTTGTCTTCATGCAAGGAGGCTCCTGCCCACCTGAGCACAGCATGAGTGGGTAGGAGGAAGAAGATGAGTGTTTTGCAGAGGCCAAGCCAATGCAGCACCAGTGCGGACCAATGGGCAAACCACCTTGCGCGCGCCTATCCCTGTGGCTCCCACCTGCTGTAAAAGAATTGCTCTCGTTGTTCTCACCACAAATACATGGAGAAGGTGAAGCAAACCTGTGTTTCCCACTGATTAATCCCGCGAGAGCAATTCAGGGCCACGCTGTCTAGTTCACCAGGGGACCTGTGCTGGGGGCCGTGGGGGATGCCCTGCCCGAGGCCCCGTACCGGGCAGGAATGGGAAGGAGCCGCCAAGGCCGGCGCCCGCCGGGGGCGGGGGCAGCCCAGCCCCGGTCCCGCCCCGCCCCGGGGGTATTTAAGGCCGCGCCCCCCGGCGGTTACCTCGGGTCTGGAGCGATGTCGGAGGAGGCGATGGAGAGCTACCTGTACGCCCCCTACCACCCCTACTCTTACCGCTACCCGCCGCCCAAAGGCAAAGGAGGGATGTCGGGCGGCTGGCGACCGCGAGGCAGCGGCTATTTCTCGGGTTACGGGCAGGCGGCGGCTGCCGCCGAGGAGTTCGACAACTACCAGCGGGCGCAGCTAAAGGCCATCCTCTCCCAGGTCAACCCCAACCTGACGCTGCGGCTCCGCAAGGCCAACACGAAGGAAGTGGGCGTCCAGGTTAACCCGCGGCAGGACGCCTCGGTGCAGTGCTCGCTCGGGCCCCGCACGCTGTTGCGCCGCCGCCTCGGCCCCTCAGCCGGGCCGCGGCCCCGAGAGGCGGAGCAGGAGCAGGGCAGTCCCGCCACCACCAGCACCCGCGCCGTGCGCTTTCCCCGCACAATCGCCGTCTACTCACCTATGGCGTCCCGTAGACTCACCGCTTTTCTAGAGGAACCAGGCCCGGAGCCGGAGTGGCGGCCGCAGCAGCAGGAGGTGGCAGCTGCCGTCGAGGAAGAGCCAGTCGCGCTGCGGGAGCAGCAGGAGGCGGAGGCGGCCGCCGTGCGGGCCAGCTGGGAGAAGCCCCCCGAGGGCGACGCCGAGCCTCTGGAGCAGCGCCCGGCCGAGCCTCTGGAGCAGCGCCCGGCCGAGCCTCTGGAGCAGCGCCCGGCCGAGCCTCTGGAGCAGCGCCCGGCCGCCACCTCAGAGCCGCCGGCGGCGGAGAGTCGGGAGGAGGAGGAGGCACCGGCGGCGGCAGCGCGGGCAGAGCCACTAGCAACTCTCCAGAAGCAGGAGCCGGCGGCAGGCAAGACCCGCCTGCGCTTCCAGGTAAGGGGAGGCCGTGGGTAATGGAGTGGGGCTGGGGCTGGCCCGGGAGGTGCCTGCCCCGTCGAGTAACGGCTGTCCCCGGCAGTTCCTGGAGCAGAAGTACGGCTACTACCACTGCAAGGACTGCAACATCCGCTGGGAGAGCGCCTACGTCTGGTGCGTCCAGGGCACCAACAAGGTAGAGTAGGCTCATATCAGCTCGGCCCGACACCCCCCACCCCTCCCCGCTAGCCGCCCCCGCTGACCCCAGCCTCCCCTCCAGGTCTATTTTCGGCAGTTCTGCCGGACCTGCCAGAAGTCCTACAACCCCTACCGCGTGGAGGATATCACCTGCCAGGTAAGGGACCTTCTTCCCTGCCCTGCCCCGGGCCGCCCTCGGCCCGCGCCCGCCGACCGCCGCCTTCTCCCCCAGAGCTGCAAGCGGACGAGGTGCACCTGCCCCGTGAAGATGCGCCATGTGGATCCCAAGAGGCCCCATCGCCAGGACCTCTGTGGGAGGTGCAAAGGGAAACGCCTCTCCTGCGATAGCACATTCAGTTTCAAATACATCATCTGAGTGGGATTTTTCTTTTGTTTGTTTGGTTTGGGTTCTTGTAGAAAACTGCAAGTAGAGCAGAAATTTTTTTTTGTTATTGGTATTGATGAAAGTACTTAGTGAGATGTAGCTAGGAAAACAAATAAAAATATTGCAGAGCATGCTCAAATGATCAGGTGGGTTTGTGCCCAGTTCAGAGGGCACATACTGCAACTTCTGTAACTTGCACAGTGGAAGAGACTACAAATTATGTTTTGAAAATCTGATGATCTTGGCAGCACCTGACTCGGGACCTTTTAGAATCTTGGGTGGAAAAAAGATTTCTGTTACTGATCCTACCCTTGCACTAATCAAACACTTAACTTTAACATCAATGTCTACAGTAGGTAGTAGAGCATCATTCATGAACAAACTACCTCATGGCATTCAGAGTGCACACTCCTAGTTTATGTAGAAAGTTTCCTGCACCTGTTTTTCTTCCCTAGAAAATGATTGAGAAAAGCTGTGTGAAAACTAAGTCACTTCTACTGGTACAGCTGGTCTGCATTTGCTAAGCTGGTGTTCTTGTCTTGTAGACTCAAGGCAAAGAAAGCTTGTGGTTAATGCATCCTTCAGGGACAGTTGTCAAAAAATGCTGGGGAAGGTAGTCATTGAGGGTAGAGCCCCTTGATGCGGGAGTTGCCCATCTTAACCTTGTGGAGGTAATCACGACAGATGACACTTCAAAGGCTCAAAGTATGATACTGCATCTGCATGGCTGCTTCTTGCACCTGCAGATGATGGTCAGCTGCGTGGGGTGGCTTACACTTGAAGAGTTTTGATCTAGTTCCAATTTAGGTGTCTGCCCTTAGGGAATGCTCAGCCTCCCACAGCCTTCTGGGCTTGGATTTCAATAGGAAATGGTACTTCTGGTGTTCAGTAGTAATGACAGGACCAGCATGGTTGCTCCCAATGCTCTCTGAGGCCTCTTGGTGCTGTCAGTGGTAATGGCCTAGGTAGGAACACCGCAATTCAGCAAAGCAAGCTGACTCTGGGACTACAGCTTGTGAATCTGCTCAGCTAGCAATGCTAGTAACCTACATCCCCTAATCTACACTGTAGCCAAGGATTTGGGTAAACTTAGAGGAAAACATACTTTTCTGAGAATGCTATTAAAGCTGTTAATTTTGAAGCTGAGCATAGTAATGCACAAAATCTTTTGCACAATTCTTGAGGAAGCTTCTCAGTGGAAAAACTGATTTATCTTGGCTGTAATAAATTCATCTGTACTTGGTTTACTTGAGAATGCTCCATGAAAGACTAAAGGGAGAACCAGTCTGAGCCCATGCTGGTTAACAGCTTCAGTGCCCAGTGGTCTAGCACATCTAAATGGAAGCTAGGGTATGGCAGTGTATATATGCAAACTTTGTACCAACAAATGTTTAGAGGGGCAGCGAGAGCTAATTCTGTAGGTTTAACTCATCTTGCCATGGAATCCTGCTTTAATTTAGCATGCCCCTTGAAATTGCTGCAGTAACTAAGGCTTAAAGCTTCGGTGCCAGTTTATTGCCAAGTAATTCTTGCTTCATTTATTATTAGAGGAGATACTCTGGGAACAGGTAGACCTACCACCCTGAAGATATGGTACCCTTTTATTTCATGCTTCTACCTGAAGCACTTTCTCATGTATCACAGTTAAAGGAATAGCCCTTGCTTTACCAGTGTACTCAAAAACTTTGTTTCCATGCTTGCCCTGTTCAACTTGAAAATTAAAACTGCAACTGGGCAGTTACCTGTTGTAGATGCCTGTGCCTTGCACTCACCTGTAGCTACAGTAATGAGCAGTGACAAGTCTCCAGCTTGCTCCCTTTGCAGCCATCTACCCATAGTCTGCCCCAGCTTGCAGTTCCAACTGCTATTTAGGATGACTTCATTTCCAAACATATTTCCCTCTAAGGATGTTCTTCAATACGTTTTCTTGTTTGCCTTCCACATTCTTACAGCTATAGTCTGTTCCTGATGGACGCAGTGTGGGAGACTGAATCTGTGTACTTTGGTAATGAGTTTGTGAACTTAAGCTCTGTACCATGTCAGTATGATGTCGTGGCAACATATAGCAATATTAGCAGTCAAGTGCTTCCTATTTATATGGATATCCTTGCAAGCAGTGCTTTGAGTACTTGCTGTGAAAATGGTGACTCTTTCACTGTCGTCATCAGTAATAGCCTGAAGTGAAATTTAGTGCCATGTGAGAGTTGTCATCCTCACTAAGTACAGTCAAAGCAGCAGTTGCTTCAGTTTGACAAGATGTAGAACAGGCTAAGCTGAACTGTATGCTGTACTTCAAAGCAACTGGTCGGAGCAAGCAGTTGATGAAGGCTCCCTGTGGCAGGCAGCAGCAAAGAGCCACCTCTGCTTTCATTAGCTACTGTAAAGTTTTGAGGAGTGGATTGCAGTGGGCAGCGGTATTAAACAAGCTTTCCTTCATCCTGTAGCATCCCTCAGCTCTGCACTAGCTCTCTGTGTTACACCTCTTGCATAAATACATTCAGTGCTTTTACTGCTCCATGCTGAAGTGCCACTCTGTATCCTTTTCCACTTCACTGCTTTGTCACACCCTTGACAGCATTTACTGTGTGTCATGAGCAGTGGTTCCCAGACACAGCAGAAAGGACAGCTACCTGTGACCCATGGGATTATGCAAAGTGGAGAGGGACAGCCTTCCTGCTGCCAATTCTGCAGGGGTATCTTGAACTTGCCCTGTACAGCTTTTCTATGAAGCCATTCTTTTGCACACGTTAGTTCAGCATTTGCTGCTTCGTGCAGCCCTCTGTTTTGCTTTCTTCTAGACAGCTTTGCCATAGCCTCAGATTTGTCACACATACTGGGCGCCAGGTAAATAATATAGGGTGACAGTTCATGTCCTAGCTGAGAATAAGTAATTTTGGAAAGGCTTCACAAAGTTAAAGCTGTATCAAAGACAGTCAGCTAGCCTGATTCTGCTTCATAGGGTGGGCTACATTAGTCACTGTAAATGGAAAAGAATTATGTATATAAATTCAGGTTTGAGTTCCATGAGACATCCTTTAACAGCTTCAGAAGATGCCTAGGAAAATGCTGTTGCATTGACAGGCCTTAAAAGGAAAAAACAACGATTTCAGGGCACTCAGGCTTCTATTGTCAGTGTTTAGTCTGTTCAGCTAAAGTATTTAAACTCTAGCTTGTAAAAATGCACAAAATGACAGATACAATGTCTTTTATTTTTACAAAAAAAAAAGCTGATAAAAGATGATGTAAATAAAAGTGTAATGCACCACTAAATAAAACTACTTCTCCCCTGTAAACACTTATTAAATAATTAAGAACACCATCTACAGTACCACAAAACCATCAAAATAATTCAATTTTATCAGGGACAGAGAAAAAAAGTACAGTGATTATGGATGTGCCTTGACCAGTTACAGAGCTTGTTAGGATAACATAACTACTGTCAGCAGTCCAACAGCGTGCACAGTGCCTTCAATTAATGCATTTCAGCATAAATAAATTTCTAGTGGGGTCCAATTTCCCCAAAAAGGCAGAGCTAAGAATTTCAATTCTACATTCTAAACTCTGGAATTAGAGCCCATTAAAAAAATCACAGTGGGTAAGAGATGTATATAAAAATACTGGGTGTTCCTTTCAAATCACAGGAATCATGGGACTACATTCTTTTCTGTTCTGTTTTTTCCTTTTTTTTTTTTTTTTTTTTTTTTTTTTTTTTTTTTTTTTTTTCAAAATTTTTTTTTTTTTACGCGTTTACCTTTTTTTTTTTTTTTTTTTTTTTTTTACTTGATTATGTTTGTGTTTTTGTTTTTTCTTC
>JANHGN010002604.1:0-25247 GCA_024605025.1 Megaceryle maxima
TTAATATTAAAAAATATATATAGAATGCTTGCCTGTTTACATGAATCTAGAGGAAAGGGTTCTTGCACTCGGTGGCCCTATTTTTCCATTCTCCAAGGCCTTACTACATACAGGGTGTCATTTCTGCAAGTATCATCATCACATTTGAGGGAAGATAATCTCATACTTATTTCAAGAATGATCTTGTATATTACATTAGTTCTCAACCCCTTTCAAATTGTCACTTTGGTGTTGCTTAAAAAGGTTAAGGGTGCCTCTTCCCATTTAACCGTAGAAAAGGTTAGTCAGAAGCACCAGATTGAAAACCGTGGTCAAGCAAAAAATTATTTCTGTTAAACCCAGACCATCCTACAGAGCTGCCAGCAAAACTGTTTTACCAGCTTGGAATGACGTTTATATGGGACATTTCAAAGTTAAACATTACTCCTATTTACAGTTAGATTACTTTGAAATTAAGCTTTAAAAAGAAATGTACTGTGAGAGACACTTTAAAGGTTTTATAACAGGTCCAGTAGATCATATTATAGAACCATGTCCTTTTTTTAATGACTTAGCATGAATAGTAACTTTTTAATATTTGCCTATTACTGTTTTACCCCATATTGTGACATTGTCTTGAATGTCCAACATTGTTCCGCTGATTTTTGTAGCACTTGGCTTTCTGATGTTAATTTACATGATCGCAGTCGATTGCAAGAAAATACTGGTATTGTTGTCATGAGATCTAGTTGAGAGGATTGATGATTTAAGGGAAGCTTAAGATGCATGTCTATAATCCTTATTTTTGCTTATCACAGACAAAACAATTGACTTGTGGTGGTTTTCCTGAATTTAATTTATTGCCCTTTGACAAACTTCTAATCTCTGATTCAGGTACTGGGGAGGAAAAAGATTAAAAAATACCCAACAAACATAAACACTTAAGGAAACATTTTTCCTCCTCCATCCTCAGGCTCAACTTAAGTTTAACGCCTTCCTGCCTTTGTAGTCTTTCACTGAGAGTTGCACGCAGCCCATGCCAATTATTTTAGTGACATGATGGATCACACAGGAGCTGGGCTTATTTGCGTACTGACTTATCTATTGCTCTTCATCTCTTAGTGGGTGTCCTCTGCTGCTCTGGGCTGGCTAATGTCACTGTTCACAGTGGTACCAGGCCATAGTCCCTTTGGGGATGTGCACATTCCAGCTTGAGTCTCTTGTGGGCTTCAGTTACTTCAGAGGTATACCTGCTTTGGCCATAGCCTCTAGCTATAGGCCAGAGTCCCCTCAGAAGTGAATCTCTTTAGGCATGGAGTGTGTCCTTCTGTGAGCTTGTCTATATGTGTCTTCAGTGTCTTCTCCATGGGTTTACCTAAGAGCAGCTCTTCAGTTTTCCCACGTGTGTTTTCCCTGGGAGTTTCTTCTCTTCACGTGTTTCCTTGCTCCTCTTGCTAGCAGTTGCCACTCTTAAATATGTTTCAGCAGAGGCACTGTGCGCACCTCTGGTTGGAGTTTTGGCATGCAATGGATTGTTTGCATACATTTTGGTGTGGACTACTACCTGTTTTGACCAGCACTGGGCAGTTAACCTCTTGCTGCATCTCACCCTTGCGCCTCATGTTACTGAAACCCTACAACTTCTGGCCAATTCAATTGTACAGAGTGAACCAACATATGCAGATGTAGCTTCTGTCATGCTCTTAATCATTGCTAATGGAGTGATCTTGTTCAGAATACAAGAAATTATTTCTTCTTTGTAGGGAAAAGGAAAGCAATCCATATATATAATATGAATGCATATGTAAATGATGAATTTAATTAATCTTCCCTTAAGCTTCATCCCTTTTAATGATAGGGCTTAGAAACATCTGTGCATTTTTGTATGGTTTGCAGTTGGCTGTAGTAAAGTGCATGTCTTCTGAAAAGCAGAATCATACACACAGGAGACTTTCAGAATTTCCTGCTACTGTGAAGCCACTCATTGTCCATTCAGTGGTAAGAACACTTAATGATGCTACAGCTAAGTTCCTTTTCTTTCCATTTTGTAACTAAGATGTTAATTACCATGGAATCTTCCTAACTGCTATTCTGGAAAAAAAAAATCAACTATTAGCAGGGTTAAGATCTCTGCTTCAGTGTATATTTGACCCTTTAGAGGGAGGAGGTTCCTATTACACACTGTTGGGGTTTTTGTTGTTTTCTTTTTCAAACCCTGTTTGCTTTATGGATGAGTAGGTAGTCTCTAGAAGGTACTGTTAGTACAGTTTTTGGTCTTAGCTTTTTTCCATCTGAGATGTTTCTGGGGTTGAGAAACTTTGTCCTTTACCAAAAGCAAGGAGGATGATCAAAGGATGATGTATTTGGCTTCCCATTAGAAAAAGAATACTTGATGTCCCTGTATCATTGAGCCTGAAAGAATGGAGGCACGTCAGGTCTTGTAATCTCAACACTTCTGTATTGGTGCCAGAAAGGTGACCTGTCTGAATTATGAGAGCCTACAGCGGTATATTGAGTATTTTGCTCTTAACAGAATTAGAACCTTTCTTGAGACAGCAAAGTTGGAATTTTGTCCTTTAAATGCTTCATTGGATAGCTAGGCTTCTTTAGCTATAAGGTGTAAACTGTCAGTGCCCTAGGGAAGATGCTGGAAAAAAAAATGTTATATTTTTTATGTGATTAAATTGTAAGTTCCAATTTTTGCTTGAAGCCTGTGTCTGTCAATTGCTGCTCCTTTTTTTTATTATTCATGGGATTTCATATTTCTTCCAGAAATGTAACTGTTTATGCAAGTCAAGTGAATCTTCCTTAATGAGCTATAAGTTTTTATTCTAAACAAGTCATTTATAATAGTAAATTTGCATATCTTGATATTTTGTGAGATGTTACGCCTGTATTGCAGAGGTTGGATAGTTTTGTCTATAAATATTGCTGTCCTAATTGTACAGCATGGTTTTAATTTAATGTTACTGTTCAATATTTTCTTCTTATAGAAGAGTCCCAAGCCCCTTTTTGTATAACATGTTTTAATAAATGTTATCTGTCAACTTTGTAAATGTTTTCTTAAGATTGAATGAAAGGAATGCATGTCTAGTACTAGTATTTAATATTTCACTTTTGCCAAAACGTAAGTGCTCAAACAAAAGTACAAATCCAAAAGTTGTTGATATATAACTTTATTAAATACATAAGGAAAAAGATTTATCTAGTAATGTGTCTTCTTGAAATACTGGGAACATGCCAGCCTGGCCTAAAAAAAACACTCAACTGAAAACTGATTTTTGTAACGCAGTAAGTTGCTGAATTTATGGAATCAGGCCCATTTCTCTGGTGCTTGGGTAATTAGTTCCCATGTTAGTCCAAATTCATCCAACAGGTTTTCTTCTACTATTTTTTGCAGAATGGTGATCTCTAAGTTATAATACAGAATGTACAGGCTGATAGGTAAATTCCAGAACACTGACTTCATAGTAGCTGCAGATGCATGTCCAAAAGGCCTACAGGTAAATTTGAAGTAGGTACAGATAACATGTAGATTTTCTTGTCTAAGTACGAAAGAAATTTAATACTGTGAAAAAAGTATTAAAGACTAAGTTTTCATTATCTTCCTGTGAGGAGGACTCTTCTCCCTGACTAAATTGAGGTACTCTTACTGAACAGTTTACAGTTTGTCTGGTCTCCATCTATTGAGTCCTCATGGAACTGTCATAGCTGGTGCTTCTTACTGAACAGCTTAATGCTTGCTAAACAAAAAAGGAGCTCACTTTCATTTAAACCATATTCAGCTAATTTCTTGAGAAATCAGTACTCGTGTGCCAGACTCCTCGGTCTTCAGCAACTTTAAATGGAATATGGTACAAGCAAATTAATTACATGTTGATGTTGGTTATACTTACTGAATGCATATAAGAACAAGCCCAATGTATTCTGTCTGCTGGGCATTAGTAATTTGATTTTCTTTGATACAAGTGAACCAATACCATTTGTGTGTCTGTTATTTGTTATTTATGCCCTGGTCAGGATGCACCTTCATGCTAGTACTTTATCTGATTACCATTCAACACCTAATTTTTGAAGACTGACTTTCTGTTTTGCGGGGAGAAAGACAAAATGCGATGGCCAAAATTAGACCATGTGGATATCCCAGCAGTACCTATTGGGCACCAGTCACTGACTTTCATCAAGCAGCATATGAACATAACCTACAAGCATATGCAGGATAAACTAAAAAAATGTGTGTGCTTGCTGAAGCGGCCTGTGTAAGTTGTACAGGGATGAACTGAATTCCTCACACAGCTCAGTAAAGGTGGGAGTTTATTGCTGGGCGTGAGCCCTGTCCCAAAAGCTTCCTCACTGCATCTCTGCGTGCCCGGGTGGGTGTGACATCCCAAGTGTGCCTGGGACAAAAAAAGAAATGGGTCTCTCAAAAGGCCGTTCAAGAAACGAATCCTTCCCCTGTGATGAAAAGCTGTTCGTAGTAGCCTATAACGCTTTTGTTTTCGTTGTGTTTGTTTTTTCAACTCTCCGCTACTGGGCCGTGTTTGAATTCACTTCGTCACAGCGTCAGAATTCTAGGAAGGGATTTGCCTGTGCACGCTCCGACTTCAGTCAAAGCTCCGACTCTCCCGTGCCTTGGCGGCGCAGCCATGACGCCTCCGCCGCTCCCGGTGCGCTGCTCGGGCCCCGCGTCCCGCTCAGGGCCGTGGCCCCGCCCGGCCGCCGTGCACGTCATCAGGAAGCGGAAGCGCTACCTGGGAATCGGTTCCGGGTGCGAGCAGCTGTGGGAGCGGGCGGGAAGCGGCGGTGGGAGCGGGCAGGAGACGGGCCGGGCCGGGCCGGTGACCCGCCATGTGAGACACCCTGACAGCTCCAGGTGAGCAGCGGGCGGGCTGACGCGCTGCAGCGGGCGCCTGCCTGAGGGCCGCCGCGGCGTTCCCGTGCGGGACGGAGGCCGCTCTCTGGCGAGGGGGTCCCCGTGCCCTGACAGGCCCAGCAGGGGCGGCGGCCGCGGGACAGGCGGCCCAGACGCCGCACAGGGCTAGGTCGCGGCGTCGTGGCAGCGGGCGGGGGCTCGGCTCTGCGACCGGCCGGCTGCCGCGGGGGCGAGCCGCGACGCGGGCCGCCTGGAAGCGGCGACAGCGGCTCTGCCGCCGCGACCGCTCCCGGCTCCGCCACGGCTGCTCTGCCCTCAGCCTCGTCTCGCCAGAAGCTGTCGTCGCGTAACCCGAGCCTGAGCCTCTGGTGTAATTTTGGCTCGCTGGCAGGGAGGGCGAACGCGCGTGTCTTGGTCTTCTGTTAACCCGAACGACGCGTGAAATCCCTGGCCCCGTGGGTCGGCCGGCGGAGGCGGGCGGGCACCCTCACCGCTGGTAGTGTTACTGCCAGAAGTTGGTGGGGGCTTCAGTTGCTGCTGTTCGTTAGAGGAGGTGGGTGTTCTAGTGAAGCCCCAAGCACTGTAATTGCGAAGGCCCCTCAAGATCCCTGCAGGTGCGCATAGCGTACAGAACTGGATTTATTCTGAAATAAACCAGAGCTGAGAGTGAATTTGGAACAAGCCTGAACAGTCTTGTAATCATTGATGCTGGAGAGCCTGGCTGCCAAAAAAAAAAAAAAAGGTGGCATAGAATTAGCTACGCTACAGTTGTTACATGTTGCAGAATTCTCAACATCTGCAATCAGGATGTGCCTGTTCAATGAGAGCTACACAGTGTTCAGTCAATCAGAAGTAACGGGCTGGGAAAATATTATGAAATTGCATACTTTGGGCTACTTTAAGTATACTGCAAAAAATGTTGCTGATATATTGAGAATATAGCTACTTCATTGTTTAAAAGAAACAATGGAGCCAAAAAGCTATGATTTGATGAAGAGTGACCAAGGTTTAAAAAAAAAAAATAGATGGATTAAAATGCATAATACTAACCAAGTATTACCTTGGTGGAAAATAATTTATTATTTTAATAGAATATACAGAAGCCCTCTCCACCTCTTCTCCTTTCCCCACTTCTTAAAGTTCAGGGTATATATATATATGTGTATATTGCAAGTCTCATGCTGTCAGCTGGTTTGGTGGGTTTTTTTATACCGATAGTGCCTTCTCAAAGCATGCATCTCAAGGTTGTCAGCTATTCAGAAAACACAGACAGTAACTATTTAGGACTACATAATGGGTATATTATGGAATTTGTGCACAGTGTAAAACTTTGTGATTGTTACTTGCAAGATCCCGTTGATTTTAAAATGTGTGTATAATAAATATGCCTCTCTGATTTGTTTCTCTGACACAATAGATTGCTGATCTTGGCCATCTCCAGTTTGTAGTTTGCCTTCTAGTAACTTTTTTTTCCTGTATTCAGAAATAGATACATACCTGTAACAGCTTTTATAGTAACTTGACCTATAGATTCAAAAAACAGAGATTAATTGTATTGAGGTTTCGAATCATTGGGTGAAACTTTGTTTATGCATCAACAGTTGTATCATTTTTACTCTTTTAATTGCTTCCATACAGACAAGCAATTGTGAGGAAGACAATTTGAGAATAAGGGATGAAGGTGGCCCTTGGACTTCAGTTTTACAACTGCTTTCATTGGATACTTGGTCAAATAAGGGGCTCCTGTTTTTTGTTTAGTTTCTTTTTTTTTTATTCTATTAAACATTAAATATGCAGTACCAGTAATTTCCCTGCTGCACCATACTGAGCACTGAGAATAGGTTTGTAGCTTTATCAATATTAACACCTGTCTGTGTGTGTGCATACATATAAATCAGTTGTTTAAATTTGATGTTAAAATCATCTACTTAAAGTGATTTTCTGTTTATCATGGTGTGAATGTTGGTGAGGTAAAAATAAATCCTTTTCAATTTTTGTTAGACAAAAGTCTGAGCTAGTAAAAAATTTTTGTCAGGAAGTGTAGGGGTTTAATGAAAGGCTCATCTGTGCTAACGGTGGGATTGTTCTGCAACGGTGTAGGAGCACTTGCCTGACAGACATGAGTTTTACTCTTGGTATCATCGTGAACGTGTAATACTTTGAGTGTTGCCTCTGTCTGCAGAGGAGGAATAATGACACTGACTTTCGCTGGAGTGTTCTGATATCCACTGGTGAAAGTGCACAAGAACTAAGTTTTCTAGTACCTACATTTCAGCCTGTACTAATTAGCTTCAATTTATGAGGAAATGAGGGGGGGGGGTGTTGGGTTGTTTTTTGGTTTGTTTTTTTCAATATCTGAGGAAAAGTATGTAGCTGTTTTTATTCCTACTGGCAGTTTTATTTACGAGTTATCAGTGAAGCTAACAGAACGAGGTGTTGTACTGAGCTGGAAGGGGTTTTCACATTACTGTAGATGTAAAAGATGCCATCAATAAAGTGTATTTTATCCTATTGGAGAAGCTGCAAACAAAATGAAACTTCATGCTGCAACAGAAATACAAACAGAATTTTCTGTTGTGCTGCAGCATCTCTTAGGTAGGGTCTCTGTATCAACTCTTTGTTAAACTTCCATCTGAGTCCATGACAGTCATTTATTCTGAGGTATCAAAATTCCATGTTTATATGCAGCAGTCTCTCTAGCTGTAATCTGTAGTGTGTCTAAATTTAAATATATTTGAGTGAGTTTAAAAACAAAGAATACAAAACAACCTAAACAAAGATTGTTGTTTGATTCATTCTTCTATGGATAACAATGCTTCTGGAGATCAGCTTTGTAATTCTCTGGAAACCAGAAGTATGCAAAAGAAGAGTATGAACAAGAGTGATTTAGGAAGGGAACTTGTTTGATGTGACAAATACTTGAGCAGTTAAGTCCGTGCTTTTTTAATGTTCTATTCAAGGGAAGCTTTGAAAGAAAATGGATGAAACTATCACTTCATGTGGTCAAGCAGAAACCTGCAATTTTACTACCAGTCTTGAAGCCTATTGCTTTGTGTCATTAATTTCTTTGGTTTTAGTTAACAGTCATGTGCTTGTGAATTACTTCTACAAGATAGCAGCTGGGTGACCAAATTCAGAAAGAGTACAGTTGTCAACATTTTATTTGCTTACTGTAGTGCTATGATTTATGTGCTAAATGATGTTAAAGAGCTTTTAAATGTCGGTTCCATGTAGCGCAGTCAAAGTTTAGAAAAATATAGTACACAAAGACTTAGAGAATATATCCCTTCCCTTAAGCTCCAAGTGTTCCTTTAAGTATCAAGTGGAAACATTCCCCAGTCATCCGTTCTGTGGTTTAAAGGACTTGTTTTAAATTTATAAATATATATGTCTTACGTATGTCTATGATTTTGGTGCATAAATTATCTGCAGAAGTGTGTCATTAGGTCTATTTTCTGTTACGAGGAGGATACACCTGGCAGTGTTGTATGGACCACAAAATACACTGCCTGGATGAGCTGAAAATACACAAGGCTCTATTTTTATTATTTATTGTGATTCTGGAAAAACCTTGAGTGTGATTGATTTTTAAATCTAAAAAAAACCCACTAGTATCTGATTATCTCATTTGAGATAAATATAAAATAGTTTAGTCTCCTTCGTGATCTTTAAAGGCTGGAGAATTCTTAAGAAAATGGTCGCTTAGATTTAGGAAGGACTGATGCAAAAATCAATGCTACATCTTTACACAGTACTGCTTATATATTATAAGTGTGCTGTAGTTTTGCACAAAATTATCTGAAATGTCAGGACATTAGATTTTTTTTTTCCTGCATTTTTTTCCTTTTTTTGTTTTGATTTGTTTGTTTGTTAATGATTGTGATATCTGTTTTCTAGCTGTAGGGAAGGTTACTACACTATCTAGACTTTCAAAAGAGAATATAATATCTTACTGTTATGAGAGGTATAAACTGGTAAAAGTTTATACGTCTTTTTCCTGTTTTCAGAGACTATTTAAAGAGATCTGTCTTAGAAATGCCCTTAGACCGTGCCATATCTGCAGTTTTTCTTTGGTACAACTAGCGTTAATTATGGTGGCTGCTGTAACCTGAAGACAAGTCAAACACAAACTGAGTGAGAGTGGTGAAGGTTTTAGCACTAAAACTTCCATGATCACAGCTGATAGGGTTACATTCCTAGGTTAAAATTGAATGATGATACATTTTTTGAAATGATGTCCTAAGTTTTCACAGATGGTGTAGTAAATACTGAATCCTACAAAATGCAAGGGAGGAATGCATTGATTTATACAAATACCTGCTTCTTTTCTTGCTTTTTCTCTGTATTCTGAGTAGTAATTTGTGGAGTGTTCATTCTTGGTGTCACAGAGCACTTTTTTTTGTTGTTTTAGTCTTAATTTTCATGATGATCTTCCTAACTTTTCTGCATCTTCCTGTTTTCAGACACATACTACAACAGTAACAATTTGTAATGTGTTTTTTTACCAAGGAACCCATCTTGCTGAGCTAACTAAAGAAAATGAAAGGGATCATTTCTCATACCTTTGCACGAGTTAAAATGGGCATAATTTGTATCATTCACCTGTCTATGAGAACAGCGAATTATACATCAGTGAGTGAATGAAATTAAACAGGTGCAGACTTAGAAGCAGAAATTAATATGTCACTGGCAGACACACAGCTTCATGTTGTAGTTATATGATGCTTCCCTGCTCCTACTGTATGATGTCAGTAAAATTAAATACCGAATGTGTTTTGTCACCATCTATTTTTGGGTTTTTAAGTGAAATAAGAGCTTTCATAGAACAGAATTTTAAAAGTTTCTTTTGAAGTCTAATGAGAGGTTCAATGCATATCACTCTCATGCTCCTGGGCTACTTCAGTGAACACTTCTGTTTGAAGACATAGGACAGATATCTACTATTAGTAAATTCATAATATGGTCTACATATGCTGTGTGAGACTCTGATGAATAAATGTAATGCAGATGCAAAGAGAATTGATATGATTGTTTTCACTGTGACTAGGTCATCTCCTACAGAAATAGACAGGAGGCTCAACACAGAGCCCTGCTAAGACTTAGTGAACCTAGTGTCCTGTCCTGGCCCATGCTTTAAAAACAAACACCTTCACACAATTTCTTGGATACATTGTATCTATGAAAACCTTAAAGACTTCAATCTACTTATGCAGGAGAGTCAAGAGAGGACCTGTTCATAGACAGGTGCCCAGAGGTAGACTTAAATTTTACAGGACTTTAACCTAACATTGCACTCTCACTCAGGCATGGAAGCTGAAGCAAGACAAAATGCACTACTTTTTAATGATGAGAATACCTAACATTGCTGTGATTTTTCTTAGTTCTCACTACATGCCAATAGCTTGAAATTGTATAATACAAATTAAATAGCCTTCATTCTGAACTGCTATACTGTGGTCTTGGACCTAAAGAACACAGGTTACCTGTGTATGTGCTGAAACATGGAAGTTACTAGACATGACTTCTGGCTACACTTTTTTTTTTTTCCTTCTCCTCCACTTATTCTTTGAAGAACTGTTATGTGAATTAAAGCAGTTACATTCTCATTGTTTTGGGAAGCAAAACTTCCTTATGACTGGTTAACTGTAAATATAATATTTTTTCTAGGGCATACATTGGATATGTGCAAAGATAATTTATGTTTTAGAGTACCTTTCTGGCTTCAGTTTAATGCTACTCACCTCGCCCCAAAAGAGAAGAGGTTAGAGAGAGATTTCATCTTGGAGGAAGCTGTTAAAAACTTGGGGGATACTTATTAGCCTCTTCAAACTGTAGTGATCTTCCAGGGCTGTTTCAGAAATACTTCAGCCATAAATCATATTGTCTTGAAAGAGCTACTTGCTGGCCAACACTGATGAATAATGGAGTACTGTTAAGATGCAGTACCTTACTGAACAATATTTTGGTTAATTCTACTGAAATTTGATTATGGAACTGCTGACTTGATTCTGAATACCAATAAAATAAAACCTTCTTGTGTGGGGGAATATAAAGATTAATTTTCTAGATAGTGACATTGAGGATTTATGTGAATAAATAAGATTGTTGTTCTTCTAATTATTATTAATCAATAAAACATTGCTAACGGTGCCTGCTTCTCTAAGTGTGCAATGCTCGGATTTTTCCCCATCTTTGCCTTCCCAAATTGATGCAAGAAAGTTGGGATGCCCTGGTACTTACCCCAGCAAAATTACTCATTCTGGGTGCTGTTCCTGTTACAGTCCTGCCTACTCCCGAATGGAGTGTTCATTGTCAACTTCCTCTGTTCCGGGACCTCTTCAATGAGAGATTTCAGAGTTTGGCCAAAAGCAAAAGAAGGGTTCCCTTCTGCCGAGTGCTGCTTTCAAAATTGTTATTTAACCCCAGCTTTGTACAGATGTTTTCAAGACCACAGGAAGCCTGCATCTTCAAAGGCGGAAACTAAGGTGGAAAAGCAGTCACAACAAGCACATGCTGTAGCTTGTTCACTTTCTTTTTTTAAAGTAGATGGGTATAGAAACCCATTGTCCACTGCTTTTTGGGCTGTGTTTTGTGTACTTGAACTTTTTGTTTCCTTTCAAAGCAATACTGTATGTTCCCTTGATCCCTACTTCTGTTTTTTACTGCTTATCTGTTATACTGACAGCCAGACTGATAAGACCTTTAACTCCATCATCCTCTCCACTCACTACCAGGATTTGTGCTGTTTACTCCTAACATTTTAAGGAAAATAAGCTTCTTTGTTTCTCAAAAGAAAGATGAAACAATGCAGAGAACAAGGATGTAGAATTGCTTATAGACATATGTGCCTATGGAGATTAATTATATGTTCTAACAGAGTTGTAATGTGCAAGGATTGCAGCGGATCCCCGTCCTCTCGGTGTACCTCTCTTCCTGGTTCTCATGCTGTCTCTGGTGTATGTTCACAGTCCATTTTCAATGTGTGGCCTTGTTCTAGGGTGTGTGAATTCTAAGATGCCATGATCAAAAGAACTTTTTATTCTTTTTTCTGTAATAAGGCATAGAATGTCCATCATCTTTCTGCTTAGGTGCCTATCCTTAATTCATTACTTCTGCCTGAAAGTTTGGAGGAAGGCCACTTTCTATATATGACAAACTTTCTAGCCACAAAGCAAGGAGTAGTTTCTGATGGGATTCAAGTAAAGCTTGACCAAGATCTGATCCTTAGCTCAAGGGTCTGAAATGATGCAGGAATGACAAATGATCACTGCTGGGGACTGGTCTTGTTGTTGGTGCACAGTCCTCAACTGAGGTAACTTGACAATTCATGTCACTTCAGGTCACTGGAAGCATTTCCTTCACTTAGCAAAAAGAAGCTTAATCAGGAATGTCCTGATGTTGCATCTGTGCATAGCTCATAAGCCCCACAAATTAAAGGTCATGACCTATGTTGGGTTTGTAAGGAAGCTGCTGCCCTGTCCAGTGAGAGGCAAGTGGACAAATGTGTCCTAATTGTCCAAGACTTACATCTTCCCAGTGGAGTGGATGCATCTGCTAGGGACTTGAACAGTTGTTCTTTGTACAATGTGCAGGGATGCTCAGAATAACAAGGTTAATCTTGCCCTTTAAATACACCACTTTTAAACTGGGTTTGGTTTGTTTGTTGTAATGTTTGATTTCTGACCTTTGTCTGACTTGCATCAGCTCACTAGCTCTGGATCATTTTTTAGGTTTGTTTGCTGAATAGAAGAACTGTACTGTGAAAGCTATCTTTCTATAGATGGCAGTGATCGTATCACTTCCGTTAACCACCTTTTAGTCTTTATTTCCCTCATCAGATATAAGAACAGAAAAACCATCTTTGCCTCTGCTTTTATGTAACAACTTTAAAAACTCAAATGAAATACGGTTTACGCATTTTAATCTGTAACACATTGGTAATTTACAGAATATGTTTAGCAACTCTGATAACCTGATTTTGAATCCTCTGTGAGATTTTTTTTGACAGTTTCCTAAATCAGACATGTTAGACAAGTGAGAAAGCTGTCTGTCTTGTTTCTCTGATGAAAAGTTCCATTTGTGAAGATTCTGAATGATAGTTTTAAGTGACAATCAGCTGATGTAGCTCCAGTTTGTACCTGTAGGCTTTTTATCATATTCCTACCTGTTAATTTTGTTTTTAGAGTGCCTGAATTTTCATAATTTGATTTAAATTGTTCATATGTCCCATTACAGCATGTAACATAAGACATAAATAGAAAAATAATCCACTAGTATGTTGTGATACATTGGACATGCTTCCTGCATCAGAAGTCAATGGATGATGTTGAGATCTGTTTGTTCAATTGGAAAAGCAGGTATGCTGGCTATGCAATGTGTTTAGACTTCTGCATTACTAAGAACAAGAATAGCAATAAATGTCTGAAGATTCTTTGGCACTTGATTAGGGGTCCAGCCTTGGAAAAACAAGGTGATGCCTGCTACAGGGAACTGTAGCAGTTCCCACTCTAAAGGGAACAAGTGTGTGAGTGCTTTTTTGACAATACTCAGTGAAAGACTAGTAAAGATTTTTAGATCTTGTTTTGAAATATATACATTTCTCTAAAGCCTCTTAGGATATCCTTTCCCAGTGTATCAGGCAAGTTTGAGTACCCATGGCTTTTGAGTTAGGTCAGAATTCAAACGTCAGATCATTCTAGCTAGGAAATCATTGCCGTGTCAGATGAGCTTCAAAGTTCACATCATGGTTTATCAAAAAGAAAAAAGAATCACAGAAGGAAATTTTAAAAAATTGAAAGTGTCTCAGAAACTTTTCCTTTAAATGCTGCCTCACAGATTGGCACAAATTCGATAACATCTAAAAACCTCTGACATACTGGGTAAATAGTGTGTATTGAGTCCACTGTTAAATGTTTCCTTTCACTAAGATTGCCTTGTTTTCTGATGTGAATATTGGAAGATTGATTTTTACTTTTTTTTTTTTAATAATTATTGAGATTATATTCTAAGGAGGTAAATGTGCAAACAGTGATGTCACTGGTGTAGTATATTCATCTCCTCTGAAATAAATTTGACATACCTATTCCTAAGGAATGTTTTCATGAAGTATTTTTGTGTGTGCATGTGTGCGCACACACAGACACACATGTGCCTGTGGCTTTTCTTTAGCAGGTTTTTCAAATTCATGACATACCTTCCAAAAATCACTCTTGGGGAATTTAACAATGTGGTTCACTGCAGGTATCAATGTGGTATCTGGCCTGAAGGCCTACTCAGGGTTCTGAAGTTTTTACCTTGCCTAGTGATTATAAAATTAATACTATTTTGTGAGGGTGGTGGTATTGTTCTGCAGTTCTTACCAGGGAGTGAAACTGTGAAGTTCCTTTTAGGATATAGACTGCCCCAGGGAGCCTATGATGTATTATGAGCAATTGAATGTTGCAGAGGAATAACCCAAATTGCAGGAATGCAAGAAATGGGTAGAGTAAGACTCTTACTTGTTGTATTATATCAAGTATTTATGCCAACTCTTTTGCTGTAATGCACCTTAAACAGATCAGTGTGGTGATTTAATTTCAAGACGTGCAAGCATTTATTTTTGAAATGGAAAACTCTGTATTCATTCTCAGTTGTAAATATTGTCATTTTTCTTTCAGATTACTCTTTACATCAGTAGAAATGGACAGCAGCAGTTTCATTCAGTTTGATGTGCCTGAGTACAGCAACACTGTTCTGAGCCAGTTAAACGAACTCCGCTTGCAAGGAAAGCTGTGTGACATAATTGTGCATATTCAGGGTCAGCCATTTCGAGCCCATAAAGCTGTCTTAGCTGCCAGTTCTCCATATTTCCGTGACCATTCAGCGTTAAGCACCATGAGTGGCTTATCAATATCAGTTATTAAAAATCCCAATGTTTTTGAACAGTTGCTCTCTTTTTGTTACACTGGAAGGATGTCCTTACAGCTGAAGGATGTTGTTAGTTTTCTAACTGCAGCTAGCTTTCTACAGATGCAGTGCGTCATTGATAAATGCACACAGATACTGGAGAGTATTCATTCAAAGATCAGTGTTGGTGATGTTGACTCTGTCACCGTTGGTGCTGAAGAAAATTCAGAAAATCGCAATGGAGTTAAAGAAAGCAGCTACTTTGCCAATCCTATTGAGATATCTCCCCCCTACTGCTCTCAGGTGCGACAGTCAACAGCAGGCAGCGATCTTAGGATGGAAACTACTCCAGGCAAAACTCTGCGTAGTCGTCTGCAAGAAGAAGGGCATTCAGATCGAGGAAGCAGTGGGAGTATCTCTGAATATGAGATTCAGATTGAAGGTGATCATGAGCAAGGAGACCTGATAGTAAGGGAAAGTCAGATTGCAGAGGTCAAAGTAAAAATGGAGAAGTCTGACAGGCCAAGCTGCTCGGATAGCTCTTCCCTTGGTGATGATGGATATCATACTGAAATGGTGGATGGAGAGCAAGTGGTGGCAGTAAATGTTGGCTCCTATGGGTCTGTCTTGCAACATGTTTATTCGTTTACCCATGCCTCGTCACAGGCTACAGGTGTGTCTGAAACCTTTGGAAGCCTGAGCAATACAAGTCCTTCAAGGTCAATGCTGAGCTGTTTCAGAGGCGGTCGTGCGCGCCAAAAACGGGTATCCACTGGTCACTTGCATAGTGATGTTCAGGGCTTGGTGCAAGGGCCTGACAGTGAATCCATGGTGAGTAATCCGGGATATGAAAATAGTCCACGGGAAAGAAATTCAAGAGGTCATTGGTATCCATACAATGAGAGGCTAATTTGTATTTACTGTGGAAAGTCGTTCAACCAGAAAGGGAGCCTTGATCGACACATGCGATTGCACATGGGAATAACTCCTTTTGTGTGCAAGTTTTGTGGGAAGAAATACACCCGCAAGGACCAACTTGAGTATCATATTCGTGGCCACACAGATGACAAGCCCTTTCGTTGTGAGATCTGTGGAAAATGTTTTCCTTTCCAGGGTACACTAAACCAGCATTTGAGAAAAAATCACCCTGGGGTAACAGAAGTAAGAAACAGGGTAGAGTCTCCAGACAGAACAGAAACTTTTGTGGAACAGAAAGTAGATAATGATGCATCAGCTTCTGAAGCTATGGATTCTGGTATGGAAATCCATGCAATGTCTAACACATCCGATTAAAATATTGCTTTCTAAGTGCAACACAAACAAGCACATTACTAATGTATTTTTTTAATCTTTTATTCTTTTAGTAATCCTTAGTACAAGTTTAACAGCCTTTTAATTTTCCTGACCTTCTGGAAATCAGTTTGAAATGGTTTCTGGAGAAGACTACATAAGTATTCTTTATTTTTTAAGGAGGCTGAGTTGTTTTTTGGGTTGTTGGGTTGGGGTTTTGTTTGTTTGTTTGTTTGTTTTGGGTTTTTTTTACTTTTGAATATGCTCAAATATAAAAGACAGTGTGCTGGGGAAAGGATAGGAAGAGTCTTGCTAAAGTGTTCCTACTGGTTGATCTGGCAAGACACAGATTCCAGTGGAGAAGGATATTAGAATAAGATTGGCAGCTCTGCTGGATGCACCAAGAAGCTGTAATCTTTATTTTATTTCTTAAACCCTGTTGCTGGTAATGAGTTACACAGCAGTGGGGAGAGAGAATATTATAGCTTTGATTCCTTCCTTGTGTCACCATGAAATCTGTTTGCTTTTACTAACTGTTTTTGGTAGTTGGTCTGTTTATATATATAAATTTGCTTTATATATATAAAATGCTTTCACTTTTCCTATTCTGGTTGAGGTGAATGTAAAAGTATGTCAAGGTTTATACCATGTACCACTCTTTCAACTGCTAGGTCTCCTCTCTGCTTAGGATTTAGGACTTTGGACTTCGGGAGGATGGTTTTGGTTTTAAAAGAATGTTGTTTGGGTTTCATTTTATTAAACTATTACTTTGTGTGCAAAAGTGAGCAAAGTGGATTACCTTGTTTTAATAGCTTTGCTTTATAACATATGTAAACCAAATGCCATAAATCTATTAAATTATGGTTAAATTGTTGAGGGGTTTTGTTAGTTGTCTAGAATGCAAGCTGGACAACTTGTGGTGCTCACCTTTTTATATATATAGAGATAGATATATCTATATATATATATATATAAAATAGCAAACCTAAAAGTAGCATTGTGGTTTTAAATGTGTTTTTACTGGCCTCAGAATCTACCTTCATTTCGTACTGTAGAACCATACCAGGTAATTAAATTTAACTTCATCACTCTTCATGGTTGGTTAAAACCTGAGAGAGGTGTTGTAGTTTAAACTACAGTATTTCTAAGCAGTGTTTTCATAGATCTCTTCACAGAGAGCTGTTTTCAGGTGCACATTGACTTCCTACTTAAAGCTCCAAGTGATATGTCAGCACTTGGAATTTGTACTTTTTTTTTGTATTAAAAAAAAAAAAAAACCAAAAAAAAAACCAAACAAAACAAAACAAAAACTAAAAACAAATAATCTATGGGAATTTCAAGCAATATGTCTGTTATTTCATGTGTGAGTATTACAGAGTTGCTATGGCTTCCCTGCTATTTTCAGTGGTTGTTTTTTTGCATAAAGGAACTACCAACAACTTTAAAAATACTCTAAATCTTTTTGTTTCACCAAATGTTTTTTTTATATGGTGCTAACTTTAACATTTAGGTCAGTATAATACATAAAATGTGAAATACAATGGTAACAGTTAAGCAAAAGCAGAAAAAGAAAAAAAGAAAAACACATACAAAAACAAGCAAACAACAAGAAGAAACAAAAAAAGCTCCCACCCCAAACAAACCAACCACAACAAAAAAAAAACCCCAATAGCTTAAGAGACCTCAAAAGCATGAACTGGCAAACACTACTGTGTAAAATTCTACCTGATGAACAGAATTGAATTAATCACATCCTTCTTTAATGTACAGGTTTTATATATTTGGGCCTAATGTTTGTTTAGCAAATATTGGAAATGTATCTGTAAACATGTTGTTTAACTCCTGAAATTTAGAAAACAAAAGCTCATTCCTAAATTACAGGACAGCAAAAATGTAGGTTTGCTATCTTGTAATGCTTTTTTGGTTCCTGTGTAGTTGGGGCATATTTGTGCAGTAGCTTTATTAAATACAGTAGTTCTTAATATTGTGACAGTCTGCAATAAGAATTAATTTCACTAAATACAGATTTACTGTATAAACCCCACTGGCTCCACAGGAGCAGTTTCAGATAAACTGAGTAAATAATTTGCCTCTTTGTTGTAAAACTGGCTAAATAAAGAGGCAGAGGATGAGGAGATGTTTCTCTCCTTGAAGCAAGAACAGAACTTTTGTTTCCAGTAAGGGAAAGTATATGTTTGTGTCTAGAGAAGGTAGTCTATATGTTTACTCACTTAAAAACATGTTGGTGTTTCTGATACTGTTTTTTTCCTAAATGTTTGTTTTAAGTAATTAACTGAAGGAAAAAAAAAAAAAAAAAAAAAAGATTGTGTTTTGATAAATTAAGTTTGAGACACAAAATCCAAGAAATATACAGTTATTCTTAACCCTTTATCCTGGACCTGTGCTGTGGTGCCTTTGGTGTGACTTTTTCCATGGAACTATGAGTTGAGGATAGCAGGATATGGGTACTAATTATATATTTCTTGAATTTCTCTGTGTCACAATCTTAACATTATTTAAATCTAGTTCTTTGTATTTGTAAATGTATTAAAATGGTTTGAGTTTACCAAAGAGTGACTTATCCAAAATTGTCTCTGACAAAAAGAAACAAAAAACCAACATCGCTTTGATTGTACAGGTTCAGGTTCAAAACATTGTAACAGGACTGTTAAGGGGCAGGAAATGATCACTTTTTCTAGAAAATCATGATTCAGCAGTTCACAAGTTCTGCTTGCTCCTGTTCGTGTGGATATGCCATTTACCCTTCCCACTGCTAGCAGTGTTAATAATTATCAAGCCATAACACAGTACTGTAAATTTCAGCAGTGCTTCAAAGGATGCATAGGTAGGCGAGCATAAAACATCATCAAGCATTATATTTACACTTATAAAGTGTGTGACTCTGGTAGAAAACGAACTTCAAACCTGGCAGCAGCAATTAAATTGTGCCTTGTCACATAATGGTATGCCAGGATTAACATTTGTCATGAAACATGAAGCATTATCTGATTGAAGTTCATTTCACAAGTCCACCAAAACAGAGTATGCTGTGTTATTTTAAGCAAATTACAGAAGTACTGTACAGTGTCTTGTGCCTGTACAGTTTTAAGTTAGCACAGAGCTGTTACACATTTCATTTACAATAAATGCAGAAGTCAGTAAATTATGTGAAGAAATATTTGACAGCAAAATAACTCATGAAATTATATAGGCTGGTTCATAATTGAGTCTCTTCTTAATCTACCTTTTTAATTATAGACAATGTGAAAACAGTGACAGTGTCCTTTCCTCTAGATGTTTAACCTATTATGACAAACTGTGAAAATAAAGGATTTTATACCTTTGCTAATGTTTGTGGTTTTAAACGGCTATTTTAGTTTTCTTAATCAGTTATCTTCCATACTATTTCTTTTAAACTTGTAAATACATTTAGAAAACAGCTTTGTAAATACGTACAGTATGTTAAAAGTTGTTTGGTCACTAAGGCCTCGAGATTGGCTCTGCTTTTGTAGTGTGAAATCTTTCAGTAACATAAAGGATACTGTCAATTCACTGTTCAGCAGAATACACTGTAGGCCTAAATTGATAGTTCTTAAAGCAGTCTTCCCAAGCATAAATTCATGTTTTATGCTGAAGCCTTGGTTTACTTTTAGACAAAACAATGAGGCCTCTTAATATGTTTAGGCTGAATTATGGGAAGAACAGCAGGAATAAAATCAAGGGCTGGGAAAAGATTGAATGAGCTTTACTTTTAAATATATATATAAATATCTTATTTGAATTTTTGTATTAGTTTACTGTGATTCTTTTATTGTCATTTTTCTAAAGAGGTTTCACATGAAACCATCGAAAGGGACTCAAATATGCAACACCTAATCTATTTTCCAAGGGAATTTTACCCTTGAATGGTGCTTTTTGACTGGTCAGGGTTATTTATTAAATTTTATATTTGAAAGTATTTGGGAAATTATGTAAATTCTTTATATGAATCTGTTTATTTCATGAATTGTAAATTTCATAATACTCAGTGATTGAATTGGAAGTTTAGTAAAGTCATTCAAAATGTTCAAAGTTTATAATCTGTTTGCATTTTACATGTATTTTAACAAGTGCCAGAATAGTTGTACTTTAATATTGTAGATTTAATATTACTTGCACATCCCTTTGACAGCATTAACTTAAGTTACATAAGTTTACATTTAAAAAAAAAAGGCTGAACAAACAAGTAAGCCTAGGACACATGTTCCTGTGTGTCTTCAGGGGATGTGAAGCCGAGTATCAGTAACTGAGCAGGTTTGCTTCTGATTCACATAAGTAACTCCTGCTATGGTAGATACCATAAACTGCTGTCTCTCCCATTTACATATGCTATGAATTCAGCCTTTGGACTTGTACCGCAAGCCTCTGGTTGTACACCTGATTAGAGGTAGAGCTCTTGCACGACTTTAACAGTGTTTGTTTCTGACTGAGAAGTTGTATTTTTAAATAACTTTTATTTGTATGGTTGTTTTTCATGATAAATAATTGAACAGTTTGAATGACTTGACTTGGTGTCATTATCTTGCAATATAAACCGGTAACCTCACAACTCCACACTTCATCACCATATGAAGTAAATGAAGCTAGCTAAGCTGATGCTGTAACAATTAATAACTTGCCATTAAGGATTATTTTATAGCATGAATTTTAAAATATTTATTCAAATGATATTTTACTCTTGTATTCACTTTGTTTTTAGATTTGTGACATGAATATTTCAGTGCTGCTTTATTTTGTTCTGATGAATTTGTTTCTTGCTTGTAAATTGCTTTTTTTATGGTATAAAGTCAATGGGAATTGCTGTTTGTAAATTAAAATGCTTCTAGAGCAAATCTGTGGTGTCGGTGTCTACATTTAGATATTTAATTACTAAGGGACTTGCATTTTAGATGCTTTTGAAGCGTTATAAAAAATTGCAGTTTAATACTCATGTACCAACTAGGAATCAAAAGTCTTTAGAGAGAAACTGCTCTTGACGTTTCTCTTTTGCCAGCATTGCTTGTTTAGTTCCGAACAGGTGATCATTTGAGTTTTGCACTACAAAGCCTTGCCCACCTCTCAAAAGCAAAACAAAAAACCTGGCTGGGTGGTGACAGTCTAGCACCAAGCCAGAAGCAAGTCATTGGGTAGGGAGGTAACATTTAATTTCCACAGCAGCATTTGCATTTTACATGGTGCCATATGTAACAGTGGAGCTGATGCTGTTCTCAGAAAGCGCAGGATGCGCTAGCCCACAAGCCTGAAATTGAACATGAGTAGCCAGCAACCGCTTAGTTGCTTCCAGCAGATAGCACAGCCTTAACTTGTTTCATGGCAGCTGGCTGTTGACAACTCTCTAAGTGCCTTCGTAACAAGCAGCTTCTTGGAGGAGTTAATATACATCCTCAACCAAGTTGTATATGATCACTGATTTGCTGAGATAGACTTATCCTTTCTGGGACAACTGGAATCCTGCAGAAAGAATTTTTGCTTTATATTCGTGAAAAACACAGCTGATACTATTAAAATTGATTAAAATTTACCAACATTGTTGCCAGTTTTTCATTATGTATGAGATGTGTGCCAGGAAAGACTTTTGTTCTGTAATAAAGCTGAATTAAATTTAAATGACTTTTAAAACCACATGGCAGCAAAGGGCGTGTTTATATAATGCTATGCAGCTGGACGATACAGTTACCTTGGCTGGCTCTGGGGTTTTGGGTTCCAAGAGATGGGAGGTTGGTTGTTTAATTGGTCCCCTGAGACCCTATGGGCAGATTCAGAATGAGTATTTTAGCAAAACGTCTGTTCAAATTAACTTGCTTGTAAGGTCTGAAAGTTCTGGTAATGCAAAATGGGGTAAACAAGACATGCCTGATAGGAATAAATGTAATGCTGCTTTTACCTGGAGAGACAGAACAGAGCATACTTCTATTCCCCTCCACACCTTTGTTTTGGCTTGAGCAGGTAGGATTGTTTCATCTTATCAGGCAGCTGTCAAGGTTAGAAATGAGATGCAGCAAGGTTGTGCCCATGGAACCTGATATAGTACAATTTTAGAGACAAGATGCTCACCACTTCCTTCAGAAAATAGTTGCTGTATTTGATTTGTTACACATTTCTATCTACAGACCAGTAACACGAGCAGATTTAGCTGTTTGCAGCCTTGTTGAGTTGGGAAGGGTGTGAGCTGACATGCATGATCCTCAGCAATTGCATTATCAACATCCTAGATCTGTTTACAGCAGATAGTCTGTGCACTGGGTGCAGGCACAGATGTTAAAAAATAGCTGGTACCTTGTGGAGATTGCTTTTAGTAGGCAAGTATGCGGGGGGGGCTGCGCCGCAGCATCGGTCACAGCCCCAGGATCTCTTGGCTGTTTCTGTTTGAAGGCCAATGTAAAGTGCCCTCCTTGATCAGACTGGCTGCTTTTTCTTGCTTTACTGAAGCAAAACAAACATGCTGTATTTTGTTTACAGTGCTGTGCTAGTATGATGTAAGTTAGGGAGTTCTAGATAAACTTACCCTTTAGAACAGACACTGTTCCTACGTGCACCAGACTTTTGGGGAGTGATGGAGGAAGGGAAAGTAGGTGCTTCTGGAAATGTGCTTTTCAGTAAGAATTGGATGCCTGTCTTTGCTCCATCAGAGCAACATAATTGCATAATGTGTGCATCAGCATCTGGCTAGTGTGCCCTATAGCGTGGGTGCTACTGTGAATTACACAAGTGCTTAAATGGCTAATGAATCAGTAGCAAAATGCAAATATGCCACTATGGGTAGTGATAAACTACTGATTCTGGTCACCTGTCCCTGAACATAATGAAGCTTATGAAGGCTCATGCTTCTATGTACTACAAGGCTGTACTTCTATATGCTTACACATCCACCACACAAACCAAGCTTCTTTTCTAGTTTCTTAAGAACTGTGTGTATAGGAGCTAACAATGTTGAGCAGACCCAAGAGATCTCCCTTTCTGTCAAACATCTTAAATTCTGTCATCGGGAAAAAAAAAAAAAAAAAAAAAAGATTGCAATAGTATCAGGGAAGATCTTCTGTATGACAGTGTACCAGAAGGCTGATGAAGGTAGTATGGAACTCTGAAAAAGTGTCCTTCTGTACTGCCATGGTACTATCCATCAGACTGGTGGAAGAAAGACATGCTTATATAGGACTTTCCCAGAAGTCCTGTACTGCGTAAAACAAAAGACAAGACATGTAGACAGGAAAGGAAAGGGTAAAAGGGTTTTGATCAGAGGGGCAACTTGCAGTGGACTTCTTGTGGCCACAAAACAAAGGACTGTTTAGAAAGATGATAATTTGACACAATTTTGCAAGGCTGATGGAGAATTCATCAGTATGAGGCAGTATCAGAGAAAGTACGAAGGTGCTTGCTTGAAAACATAGTAAGCAGGCACAGGACAATGGCCCTGGCTAGATATAAGTGAAATGTGACAGTAAGAAAGTAGGTGTATTGAGGATTAATGGAAAAGTCCTTAAAAATGAAGATATGCAATTGCTTTTGGAAGAGAAAACTTGGGAAAACAATGAAGAGATATGACCAAAGCAACAAAATTAGAAAATTCTGTAGGTTTAATGAGTCAAAACTTAACAAGCTAGTCAAATAAAGCTGAAATGACGACATTACAATCAAATTTTCACACCATGTAAAACAGCATATATTACTTCAAGAGGCAGTCATAATACATCAGAAGACTTCACAGTATCTGAATTGTCTCTCTTGAGATTGCATTTTCTTTTACAGAGAGGAAAAATCTCCCAATACAGACAGGGAGTTCCACTGTGCTCAGATGAGATGACATAGGTCAACTGCCTGTGTAAACAGCCTGGTAGCTTCAAAGGACCCCTTCTTTGTCTGTTATGTCCTCATGAAGATGTGGATATAAGAGCAACTGTGGTGGTGTGTATCAGAGTATTTTAAGAAAAGTCTTAACTATCAGAATAATTCTGGTATTCTTTTCACTTAACACTTAAAAATTATTCCGTTTTTTTTTCTTTAACTTTTTTTTTCTAGCTAACCTTACTCTGCATTTTTGCTGCATAGAATTCTAATTTTATCTCGTTCTATCTAGGGATACACCATTGACCTTGGGTAGTTTATATTTGTTTAAAGCTGCAATCCATGGCAATAATTACAGTGCTGTAGTACAGTATGTGGGTTAAACTTCAACTTACCTGCTTATTTAGAGTCTGTCCCTCATAACGTGAAAAACACCTTAAGCAGAGATATCCAATAAAAGAATTGTATTGCATAAAGTAGCTTATTTCCAAAGCACTGATGTGATAAAGCATGGAAAAGGTTTTCTTTAAATCAGTTTAAAGCAATGCTGACAGACACACGAAAAGTTCGGTTATTGAAAGTACTTAGTAGGTCATTACTTTAAATAAAAACCAGAACTTATTGATCCAAGATAACACTAGACCTGAACTGCTTATCAGAACTTACTTTCATTTGGTTCATTTTTCCTACTTTTATACATAGTATAACTTGCTTTCCTAAACCATGCCTGTAATTTCAGTAGAATAAATATTATAAGCAGGGACTTACATTTTGTTTTATGGGTATCCACCACTCTAAATCTACTCTAGCTAGTGTGTATAGATGTAACATGAAGATGTCGTTCAGCACTGCTATATATCTATCTCCACTGCAAGAAACTACCATTTATGTAACAGAAGCAGCAGAAGAAAAGATGTGGCCATTCCCATATGAAGCCTTATGGGGGGACATAATAAATATTGGAGGATAGTAGAATTAAAAAACAGCAGTAGAAATTTTAATAGAGGTTCTCTCAAAATGCTTTAAGAGATGCAAACTCAAAAAGATGTTACTCTTAATGGAATATTCATTCTGAATTTAATTACTGACCAATTTCAGTGTCAATTTGTATTTAATGGCCCAGTGCCAGTATGGTTTGCTATTGTTAATGCTATATAATAATTTGTAACCCCCAGTGTCAATACACATCAGTGGACAAAGGGATTAGGGCAGCCCCATGGAGATGGACCTGGGGGTGCTGGGGGAGCAGCTGGAGCTGAGCCGGCCCCGTGCACTGGCAGCACAGCAGCCACTGGCACCCTGGGATGCACCCCCAGCAGCGCGGGCAGCAGGGGAGGGGGGGATCCTGCCCCTCTGCTCCCAGGGCTCTGGGGAGACCCCCCTGCAGTGCTGGGGCCAG
>JANHGN010002606.1:0-18384 GCA_024605025.1 Megaceryle maxima
GGAGGGGGGGGAAGAAAAAAAAAAAAAAAAAAAAAAAAAGCGGGACAGAGACGATCTGCAGGACACGGGGAGGACGGGTGGGTAAACGAGAACGAGAAGGAAAGCACTCGGCAAGCCCTTACTGACAGTTGATAAATGGGGCTCTGAGAAGCCCGATCCCACAGCCCAGTCGGGGCAAAAAACATAATTCAAAGTATAAATTACACTAGAGATGAGAGTCCAGCTACAGGGACCCAGGGGAGAAGAAAGGGAGAGGAGGAAGAAGGCACTCAGAGTCCACAAACTATTTAGTGATGCGTTCAACAGAGAGGTAAAAAGTAAGCACGGGAAATACAGGTATGACTGGAGAAGAAAAAATTGATTTAGGACGGACTCGAGATGAAGTTGGGATTCTCGTGGCGACGACGAGCGATTTTAGCAGCGGCAATATATAAATATCTTTCTCTCTTTCCACCAAAAGGCAACAGATAGGGACTTGAATATCAGCTTGAATACCAATTTAGGAACTCACGCTCCCTTAAAAGTGCTAATGGAGGGGGGGTGGGGTGTGTGTGTGTGGAGATCTGGGAGAAAGGAGGGAAAACTATGAGAAGCTGAAGAGAAAAATCAACCAGTGGCACAGAGTACTTGCAAACCCAAGAAAGTGTCTTGTCTGTATTTTTACGTGCCAGAGGTAAACATAAAAGAGTCTTTCAAACTGTCAGGAGCCCGCAGATCAGGTGGTCAAACCGCGCTGCAAAGCTAACGTCTCCCTCTTTTGATATTATTCACACCTAGGCTAAACTGTTGTTAAGATGGGAGTGCGGGAAGCAACCTCAAGCCCACAAAATGAGAGTGAGTTGTTGATTCATCTCTGTATTTTTGGCACTTTCTCCCCATTTTCCAGAAGGCGCCTGGAACAGTTAGTAACAGAGAAACTTTTTAATTTTAAAATAGATTCATAACTTACAGAGGCCAAAAAGACGTAGAGAAAGCCTGATTTTGCTTTCCTCCCCTCTCAAGCAGAAATTTGCAGAATACGTTAGACCCAGAAGCATACTCAGCTCCACTACAAATGAACCTTGCTTCATAAGGACGTGGTGAAAATTGAGCATTAACGTGATGGCACAGGACTGATCTGGCTCTATTTCATTTTGTTAGCAAGCTATAAAACTCAACACACTGGAGTCGTGCACATAGCATCCTCCACCTTGCTATCCGAGGTCCTATTCATCCATCACGAGCAGAGTCCAGAGAAAATCAGTTTTAAATCAGAACCTCTTGGAACAGCGGACCTATTTTATACAGTATTTTTTTGCAATTCCACTACACTAAAAGGAGCAATCAAGCCCTATTCGGCAGGCAGCAAACACCTTGAAAGAGAACTTTAAAATTATCAAGTAACACTTTATCATCAATTTAGCTGGCTGAGGGCATAGTAGCTACTTTCCGTGCATTCTTTCAATTTTAATAAAAGACACTAAAAAAATGAAATTCCGAGACAGAGGGTAAATTGTAAGATTGTAAATACTGAGTTTGTATTCACCTGTGTAGAGCCAATCCAAAGTATTCACCTTCCTGCAGTTATCCGGGGTATGGATTTAATAAGAGGAAATAGCTGCCTTTCCAGATACTGCTATGTCCTTTTAAATCTTTAATTACAAGAATTTCTTATAATTAAAGGAATTGTGAGTATTCCTCTCACCAGTCACTAACATTTTCCTTGCAACACATTTAAACCTGCTTCACCTAAAGGAAACACCTTAACTTTTTGCATAACTAGTAGAGTTGGCGTGCAAAAAATTATGAGCTCTGTAAGAAGAGAGATGTAATCAGAATACAAGGACGAACTATCCTGTCCGAATTTGCAACCCTATCAATTTGTTACTGGAAGGTTTGGGTTATTTTTCTTTTTCTTTCAAGAAACAAACAGAAAAAAAAAACCCTAACCTCTAATTGGAGCGTCCTCATTGAGTACGAGGCGGTAATGGGACAACAGATACTTAAGGCATCAGATAAATCTAACTGCCCACCTAGCTCCAGATCGGGGGAGCACCTCGATGAACTCCCGAAAATCCTGTGCTGAGAATGACACCCGGCTGGGGCAGAACACCGCAAAGATGCCTCCCCACTCCCAGGCGGAGCGCGAGTTAATACTCTCCAGCTTGTTGCTTCCCTGTGTCATCAATTAAGTTACAGATGTGACACGCCATGCCAGGGAGCTGCGACTTCTCCGCGCTAGAAAAAGAGAACTCCTTGGGCATTGTATGCAAATGTGCATGTATGTGCGTTCCCCAGAAATAACTGGTTCTCTCTGTTTGCAGAAGTGAACACCCGCCGTGTAGATAAGTATACACGTGCCGAGAAACAAGAAAACGCTTTTACTTTTAGCGTTACCATAGTTTAGAGACCGCTTTTTAAAGTACTTCCCTTGCTTTTGCTTCATTAAGGATAAACCCATCCGGCGCAGGCAGATGTTGAGGAGGGATGCTGACCTGCTGCGGTTCCTTGCAGAGGGAAGGGATCGGAGGCACACAGTTCACGTCGGGGCACTTACCTGTTCACAGCTATCATTGCATTTTGCGCCATCTCTCTCATTAAATACGTTTAAGTAAAGCAAAGCAACCTGTGTGTTAAGTTTTACATACCGCACCTTGAGCATAATGAGCAAACCTACAACTCCTGTAGAGTTGGTAGAACAGTCTCAGAAGTTTTGATTCAGGGGAAAGAAATTCCACCTTAAAAGCCATTCATGCAATTCTAAACTCCCCTCTTTCCCCAATTAATGCCGGGCAATTAACAGACATATTTACAAAATTGCCTCTGCTAACACTCTCCGACAATGAAGAATTTTTATAGGCTTGTTAAGGATGTTCAGAGAAACTTTTGCAAAATAATCAACAGCATCTGAGAGAGAGCTAAAGGAAAAGAAATTAAAGCCTGATCATCCGATTGGAAGAAAGTTTTGTGAGACTAGATAGAAGCATATTACTTCACGTTTTTTCATGAGCAAACCTATCAGGCGAAACAAGTTCCCCTAGAACAAGAACCTCTGGCTATCTCCTCAAAATTTAGGGGACGTTAGCATTTTATAACGCCCAAAGCTAAAGATCTGACTGACAACAAAAACTCTGAATTCCTTACAGCGTCATCTGCCAACACAATGTATCGTCCTGACGGAAAGAGGATCAGGGAGAATTTAATTTCATTTGAAACCGTGCATCATCCTGATAGTGAAGCAAAAAAAGCCGCAGCAACAATCTCCCCACTCCACTCCCCCGTTCAAAAAAAAAAAAAAAAAAAAAAAAAAAAAAAAAAAAAAAAAAAAAAGAGAGATGTGGGGGAGAACTGGGAAAACCACATAAACTTTTACAAAGAAAATAAAAGCAAGTTTGACATGAAAACCCCTTCCTGTCTCAGAAAGTTCATTTTAAAGGTCCCCTCTGTAAATCTAAAGTGCAAACACCAGGCTAAGGTAGTGAGTGGCTGGAATTTGCATGCTGATAAGAGAAGGCTGTTGTACTTACAGTGACAGAGGGCAGGCTGCGGAAGAAAAGCTGTTTGTGTTAGCCTGAGAGTCACCCAGGGCTGCAATGAGAGGAGAAGAGAGGAGTGGGAGTGCCAAGCTGGATACACCTTCACCGCATCTCATCACATCTGCCAGCCTCTCTCTCCCTCTCTCTTTCATTTCCACATTCCCTTTGTTCCTGAAAAAAAAAAAAAAAAAAAAAAAAAAAAAAAAAAATCTACACGTCACATCAGTCCCCAGATGCAGTCTACACCAAAGAAAAAAAATGAATAATTCAATCAAACTGTGCATAGTCTCTAAGGCAATAAATCTATTGCACTTAAAAAACGAAGGGGTAATTACCGATATAGAATTAGAATAAGGCCAGAGCGCGCAGGGATCTCAGGGTCTATAAACTCCACGGTCAAATAAAGTTTCATTTATTTAATCATTTGACAACCCCAATGTAAACTAAAGGGGAGGATCGGAACTTACTCCGGTTGGGTTTGAGAATGCTTGAAGTGAATGTTATAAAAGGAGAACGCCCGTTATCTGTAACAAACAATGCAAGGAAGTAGAAGTGTTTCACTGCATCACCTCCAGGGTCCGTTCCCCTCTCCCTAATGAAGAGCAGACCACACTCCCACTTCCACTGGTTTCTGCTGCTCTCTGCAAGTGCAACGGGAATCGCTGGCAGCCAGCAGCCGCCTTACCTGCTCCTCGATTGCCAATAAAGCCTGAGAAAAACTCAGGCTAACCGGCAATTTTGTTCCACGCTCTGGCGGAGGGAAGCCATGGGGGATTTGCACCAGCACGGATTGACTCGAAACGCTGCCCCGACTTCTGGATTTGTGCTGGGCTGAGTTTGGGGACTGCCTGCCGGGGGGCGGGGGGAGAACGCTGGGGAGCGGAGCCCAGCTGGGCAGGCGGCGGCAGCGCTGCCGGAGCCCTGCGACAGACCGGCCAGGGTAGGATGGAGGAGAGCCACGCTTTTCCCTCTCCTACCTCTAACGTTGCTCTCTCGTCTCGGAGGTAAGATGACTCTATATTGTGTTTATTCTCTCCGGGTAACTCAGGTCCCAGGGGCATGCTTCTGTATTAATGAGGGCGGCGGCTCAGGACTGTGTCTCAGATCGTTATACTCAAATCAGGCTGGAGTTTAACGTCGGCATCTGCTGCTTTACACTTTCAATCCCATTCTTTGTAAACTTCACCTGGGGGGTTAGGGGAGGAGAGACATATGGGGGGAAGCCAGGTGAGACCGTGCTGTTCAGATGACACAGACTCTAGCTCTCATTCAGCCGGGCTTTGTACCGGCCGGGAAGATTAAAACACCTTTCACTGACGTAGAGCATCGCGCATCTCCTGTACTTGAACCGCTTTAAAAGACAGTTTTGATTTATCCAAAACATTAACGGAACTGTTATTCTAATAAAGGTAAACTAGAAAACACACTTGCCTCTCCGCTCACTTGGGCTTTGTTTATGTGCTTAAAACGCCACCATGAGGCGAGTGCAAATAAAGCAGTGAGAGCAACCTCCTGCCAAGTAGCTCTCGGATTAGCACTTCGCAAAGCAAAACAAACAGCGATAGCGACAGCGCGAAAGTCGTCGAAGACTGTCGAAGGCTGTAGGTGGCTTCGCGGCGGGGTCGCTGGCTTCTCCCGCGGGCTCCGTGGCAGGCAAAAGCTCACTCTCGCTCGCTCTTGTGAGCGAGAGAAAGAAGGGTAGAATGTAAGAAATTAAGGCGAATTTAGGGAGATGGGAGTACACAAAGCAAAAACTCCAACAAGAGTATTTTCCTTAACAGTCTGCCCCGAATCACTCTCCTTCCTTTGCATTCCTTGCCAGCTCCAAGCGCACCCTACTCGCTCCCACGGAGGGACGCGGGTGGGTGAGCGCATCTCGGTCCTTCTCACCCCGGCGGCACCGCTCTGCCAAACGCCTCCGACCTCCCTGCTCGAAGGCAGTTTCCTCTCTCAGCGTGTGCCAAAGAGTACTTCTGACTGTCTCCTCTGCCCATCTTCTTTCTGCCTCCTTTCCTGGCCAAAATCAGGCCAGTCATACTGCCCGGGCTTTCCTGGAGGATTTTGCTTCTCAAGTCTTTTATCTTTTAGGTGATGTCAAGTCAGAGGCTGTTTACAGTTTATAATCTACACTCATTTTTTTTTTTCAGTGGAAGGGGAATGGAAAAAAAAAAAGACAAAAGACCTCCTAACCTAGGCTGTTATGACCCATCAACAGTACCTGCAGTGACACTGCTAAAAGTTGGGAACAAGACTCAGTGAGTTTCTTAGGCACACTCCAGATGCCAGAAAACTATAGGAACATATCAGCTTTAGGAGACAGATCCTGTTATGTAGGGGCATAATGCATCACAATGCATGGCAGTTCTTAGCTGTACTCCCACAAAAAGCCTTAAAGTAGGATGGAGTTTTTCTTACGGGACTTTTATTAGTTGGTGAGCTTGATGCTGTTCTCCCAGCCACTGGAAAGCATTTACCATGTAAGGGCATCTTGGCACCCAGGAAAGCACTAACTGCACCAGAAAAGTTGAACTCAACAAACTCTTGTCTAGAAGTTGCATTGGCAGAGTAAGCTCTGTAAATGAATCACGAAAATACTATTGACATGCTCCAAAAAATGACAGTTACACTCATCTGTAATTAGAAATCATGTAGAGATTGAATACCTGATACTTTGCAGGTATAGAGTAAAAAAAACCAGTAACATGGCTATGGAAGGTGCAAACATTTCCACTGAGATACATCTGTTCCTCCTATTCTGGGTATTTCACCTAACAGCTAGATTTGCCTACTTGTCACCTTAATAATTTTTCTACTACCATATCTGTATAATAGGGTGACCATAAACCACCATTAACATATTAAAAAGCAGTTCAATATGAACAATGATTTTAAATGTACTTTTTCAGAAGCAACCCAAAGCTGTGCAAGATATCCTTACAGAAATTGTGACAGCCAGACTAAAGCCTCTCTTCCTTGAGCATACACCTGTGTGGCTCAATAAATATCTGTTACACAGATATTTCCAGCTTCATCTGGGAATAGTTGAGCTTGTCTTGGAAGATATACTGGCATATCTATATGGACATTTGAGGAACTTGGAGGGGACACATGCTAGAAGACTCCCTTACAACCAGCAGTAGTCTGATTTTATATTACAGCCCAGAGTAAACTGTAGGTCAGTGATATAAATATGAAGGTTGCTGAATATTTTTCCCTAGAATCTCAATCACAGAAAAACCTTTAATTTTTTCACTGGCAATGTCCATTCTCACAGCATATGGTGGAATTCAACAGAGTATGTATAGGCTTCATATTATAACACTGTATTTATTCCATCAGTTTATTTTTGTTCCATACCCCTTCTACCCCCCCAAAAAATATCACAAGAATAAAGCACAATTTTTAAAATTCCTGAACTAACTATCATGCTAAGAACAAGATGCTGTGTAAAAAAAACTCCATAGAACCCTGAAGACTAGAATAAATATACAAAGCTGTCTTTGACCTAAGGACTGTCCCACATTGCAGATAAATGCATTGCCACTAAGCCACATATATATGCCATGTGAACAGAAATAGAAGGAACCTTCGAGATAGGCCAATGGTTTTGTATTTTATATTACTGCTGCTGTGCACTTATAAATTGCAATAGTTTTAAGATGTTCCCGTGGAATTGTGATAATACGGCCTAATCTTGTAGGCTTGTGTCACTGTCAATTGTTTCACCCAGGAGCTCAAGTCCTGTGCATGTGAAGTGCACACCTCTTACTATGAGGATCAAAATGACTATGCTGGAAAGGATAAACTCTTTAGGAAATACCAAGACAACAGGTGAAAAAGCCTACAAAGACATTCTGGGGTACAAAGTTGTTTTGGACTGTCCCATTTTACCTGAAGCTTATATGTTTCATGGCATATTGAATAGGTAGTATGGCTTCTCCTCCCTCTGATCACCTCTTAAAGCACTTTACATTTTCTAAGCAAAATACACAGTAGTTACTTCTTGCAACAAAGTTGACTAAGAGGCAAATCACTGTATAAATCTTTCAAAATATGTTTAAATATAGCTTACTAAACCAGGACCATTGGGAAGAAACTATAGAAAGTATTCAGATGGTTAAAAACTAAAATGCAACATGATCACAAAACATTTGAACATTCAATTATATGAAATATTTTTGCAACGTAATATAAAATTTAAAGTAAATTGAAGTAAAGTAAATGTGATTTGACTGCTTTGGAATCTTCCTAAGACACATGACTGAAAGATTCAGGTGTTTTATCTCCTATTTGAATCAATTACCGGTAAGTCTTATACAAGAGAATCACGCATTTTTAATATAAACCACACTTTTAAAATAAGCATGTTAGGTCAAATAAAATTACTATGTTTTGAGAGCAAAACTCACTATTTTTTAAGTCATTGCAATCTATATAATTATGAAGTATCTTGAATAAGGCATTTTACATCCTACATTTTTTACTCAAGTAAAACACTCTGATTCCAATGTGAGTGTTGCTTGAGGAATAGACTTCCCTGTCAAACTATTAAAATCGACTATAACTTCTAAAAGCCTGCAGATGGATGGAATAACGTGATTATACTACAGTTATTATTATGTTTTTAATATGGAAAAAAAAATCAAGATACCAGGCAAAGCTTTTTAGTTTGCAATAAAATAAGGCAGTAATATAAGCAGATCTTTTTAGGGGGTTTATAATTCTGTTCCTGGTCATGCAGACACTTATGTTTGTGACAACCTTGATGTAAGTCATGCCAGTGAATCAGTACTCTCATGTCACAAACATTTGATGTCTAGCATCTAGGCCAATACAAATAGGAATAAATTTGCTTTAAATGCTCCAATAACAAGCCAAGACTATTTGTAAATCAATATAGTGGATTAAACTATAAGAGTTATTTTGGAATGTCATATTTAAAATTTTGTGACTGATGATGTAAGTTTTAATTGTTTTGAGTGAATAAGTTCATCAACATTACATATCAGAGTTAGATTTTTAAAATGTCCTAAAAATTAGAACTCCTTTACAAAAAAGCCAACATCAAACAAATGAACACTAATATATGCATTTTTTGTTGTTTGTTGTTTTTTTTTCCTGTAAATGAAGTATTGAAAGCTTAATTTTAATAAGAACATTAAGTAAATAAATATTAATTCCACTCAATGATATTAGCATAGTTGAAATTGTAGTTTATAAATTTTTGAGAGCATCGTCATCGTGATATGGTTGTCATAGAAACTGCAACAATATGTCATTTCATTTTACTTTACATGCAGTGATGCGGAGGTCCATGTAACAATTCTTTTTAAGAAGTTCTAGAAGTAAATATTGAAAACCAGGAATAAAAATATGAATAGGCAACAGTACCCTTTATTTTTTTAATTGACAAAACAAGGAGAATTCTAAATTATTTAAAAATTATAACTGAGATGGAGAAACTAGTTAAGCAGACTTTGACTTCAGAAACACTGAAATTAAAACATGAAAGCTACAGAAATACTCTAACTGAAAAAAAGTATTTTTCCTGATGAAGTAGATTTGGAAAAACATGTAAAAAAAAATTTATTCCTGTTCAAGAAATATAAAACATGAAATAGTTTTAAATCATGAATGTTCCTTTTGTGTATGCAAGAAGCAAAAAAGTAAAATGTTACAAATCCAGGACCATAATACAAGATTAAAAAAAGCTTTGAAGGTAGGAAATGTAACATGAATAGATTTATTTTTCCTGTATAATGCAGCTACTGTGTGTTATGAATGCTACCTTCAGTAAATCATTGCCAGACACACTCAACTGACATTAATGACTTGATTATTAGAACAGAAAAGCTAACCAAAATAAGTGTTTTTTAAAAAATAATTGTAGCAGTATACAATTTATTTCTTTATTTTTTTGCTGTTATAGAACAGTATGATCATATACTCTTGTTTTCTTATTGCATATGTACAGTACAATACCTAATCCAATAGTTTATACATGAAAGAAAATACTGAGCAGATCCCAATGAGAAAAAAAATTACATATTTTCAACACATTTTCCCCAGTAATCAATAATTACATAGTTTATTTTGTTTAAAATTACTGAGTTGCCAAACAGACTAGAATATTCAAGACCTTTTAAACTGAGACATGAAACAAGCTGTTTGTAAGTAAATAAAAACTATCAATAATAAAGATGAAGAAAAAATAAAAGTAAAGGAAAAAAGCAAACCCACAGCCTCGAGAAGCTATCTGCAGTGAGAAAGAAGCATCTAGAGCTGTCCTTTCTGATAGGATTAAGGAATGCTACAAAAGAAGCATTTAAATCTCTACTTTTCCCTGACAATTAACAATGAAAAGCAGATGTTTACAAAGCTATTTTACATGCTCGTTTATAAGATGCTAAAAGATGGTTTGTGGATGGTTAGAAGGAAGAGCTGGATAACTGCTTGTCTGGTGTATATTTAAAAGCATTTTCATTGGCTCAGTTATTGTTAATAATGAAAGAAACACTTTGTGCTGTATGGCTGTGACTATAGAAAACTGCCGTCATAAAGTCCTCAACAAACTCTTAAGATGCAATTTACAAAGATAATAATAACACAGAATTATTTCACTTCTCTGAATGCTACGCATTTGCATACCAGGACTGTGTACAATATACTCATAATGCACATTCATAACAACAAGGACTTCTTAACATTGCAACAGCACAAGATCTGTGCATTAAAAATCTACAGTTCCAAGTTTTCTTTTCTGGTGGGAAACCATTTGTACAAACCAGATGCTCTGCATCTACAAAGGATAAGCCCACATTCAGTTTTACACCTTTATTGAATGGGAACATATAAAGAAAAGAAACACTGGAAGGTAACAATAATATTAATAAATTCCCTCCCATAGAGAAACATGTCAAATTAACTTTTCACACAAATTTAAGAAGTCTGGTCTGTAACTGTGAGTTAGATGTGGGTTCTGTTGCTGGCTGTGCTACAAACCTGCAGAGTGCTTTTGAACAAGTCACTTACACCAAGTCACTTGAGCAGAAAAAATTCAAAGAATGCCTGCCTCCAGCTCAATTTAGCCAGATCCATATCTGCTTATACAGGATGCATGTGAATGTAGGAGTATGGCTGAAAAGCTGGGTCTCACCATTTTTGGACTTGTCATCTTATGCAATTTCTCTACATGTTGGGAGGCTTAATTCATAAAAGACTTCTCACTTATCAATTATATTTATGCATAACAAGATTACCATTAAAGTCCCAGCCCTGCATAGACTCATACACACATTTCACTTCACACATTTGTAGTAGTCCAATTTATTCTAATTATTCACTCTGTATAATTCTAGACATATAAACTTGTGCAGTATCAGGAACTAAGTTAATGGAATAGATAACGTGTAAAAAAGTACTCATACAAGTTAGCAGTGAGGTTCAGGATTCACATTCTTAAAGTCCTATATCACATTCAATAGAAGGATTTTTAAAATATTGCTATTACAATGTTCTGGTACAATTAAGAGGATGCATAACCAACCTGACATTAAAAATTTTTGCTATCGTATCTACATTTTCAAAACAAAAACCTATTTGTGATGTGTAAAATAATTCCAAAAACTTTAGTTCTAATCATAGAAGATACTCACAAATCACCTGTGTGTTGCCACAATCCAAGCAAGTTATGTTTTTTGCATCAGACACTGAATAAATTCTGTTAATGCTAGGCCATTCCTACTACTTAGTTGTGAATGAATATATTACACCAAAGTACAAAAATATTTAATTCATATTAGTCAGCCAGATTTAATGGATTCTTCTGCAACTCAGTTTTCTCATCTACAGGCTATTCTCCTGGACTAAAGTTATGGGACATACATAATGATATGCAAAGTAGGTCAAGTTTCTGACTTGCAGCTACAGCCATTCTTAACTTCACCCAAATGGATACTGCTCACATGGTTAAAACTAAACACGCATGTAAATGTTTGTAGAATTCGGGCTGAAAGTAGTAATCACTCTTCCTGATTTGTATGGATCTTTGCCATAGCACAAATTATTTACACAGGAATCTAACAGCAAGACATAATTGAAAATATTTTGTATATCTTTCAAAAATCACTATGGGGAAAATACCTGCCCAGAAGCTGTTATTGGTGGAGCAGATGGGGGCAAAAGAAAGAGACAACTTCTCCGCTAGTCTGCAATAACCTGCACTGGTATCACACTAATGCCAAGTATCAAACCAGTGAATACAATGTGGCTCGTAACTGCCTGTTTTTCCTAGTACTACGTTCCTCAACTCAGAGACACAAAAGGTATCCTCCCTTCACCCTCCCCTTCCTCCCACAGAAATTATACTCCTGGCTGTCCCCTTGAATGCTGGCCTGCCCCAACCACAGAGGAGGGGACACAATTTGCCTCTCTCTCAGTATTTTGCTGTTATTTTAATATAATGGCATTTTAATATGGAATGGTTAGCTTTCTCAAAATACCATCTGAAATGTCTGTGAGTGAGGTCTCTGTTCTGTGGGGTTTTCTTTTTTAAATTTTCTACTTCTCTGGTTTGAACATGTCTTTCAATTAGCTTTCTAATTTATGCAATAGAAAGGTATGCCCAAGGTGAACATTTTAGGCTTATAGAAACAATTTAACTTAGGAAATGTCCACAGTGTTCAGCAAAGGAGCCCATGCTTATGGAAGTTGGAATTAAAAGGAAAAATACATTGAGCAAAAGGAGAGCACTTTAGAATCAATATGGTCACATACCCCACAAATCCCCAGCTAACTGTTATGATCAGCCAGTAATAATTTCTTTAGTAAGGTAATTTTCCACTTAAGCATTGAAACCTAAACCTGAATTACAAAGGAGTATTCAAGAGGTCCTTTGTTTTTCCTGTCCTTTCTAGAACTTAGAGTTGCAAAGTTAATTTGTCATGTTACTGTTTATAATCTAAAAAAGTGGAGAGAGTGAAGTGTGGAATTAGCAATATATTAGATGTGAATTTACACATCTATCGTAGCCACACATGAGGAATCTTTTCCTAAAATATCCACTGCAATCATGTTCAGTACAAGTAGCAATTCCTAAAAACCAACACAAAATACTCTGCCATACTTTCTAAGGTTCTGGGTACAAGAAGGAGAAACAAGGATTTGTTAAGGCTTATTTAATGAAAGACTGAGATAGGAAAAGACTAAAATCTGTGCTTTAATTATAGCACACCTTACCAAGGCCTTTTTCAATTAAAAAAACCCCAACCCTTTCCTATACAGTATTTGGCATACTTGTTTTCTAAGAGTGAGATTCAAACTTTTCAAAGCCCTTACATGAGGAACTTGTTTCTTTTTCCTCAAAAAAATAATGAAAGATAAAAATTCTTTGATTTAGAGAGAAGCTTTATTTTGTGGAGAATATTAAGGGATTTTACTGTTGATATTTTCACATTAATATACATTATTTATCTCCACAGGGTGGCGAAAAAGAGAAAATTGCAAAGACTTACTGGGTGGCAGGAAGTGGGATTCACTATAATCAACAGCAGCAGGGGACTCTTTGAGGTTGTGTTGCAAGATATATTCAAGATTTTAGCAGAAAGAAAATAATTGCATTTAATATTGTGCTGGTGGAAAATAACATATGTTCAATCTTTTCCAGCTTTTATACTTACATTCAGATTTAGACTCTTGCCCTTTAGATGCAGAGATACTTCTCCTTAAGATCTGGATACTTTTTTTTTTTTTTTTTTTTTTAGGTACATTTATGCAGGAGATGTCTTATTATTAGCCAGTTAGAGCTTTATGCTACTTGCATTTCTACTTCAAAAATTTACTAAGTAAGGTTTCACAAACATACTCACTGGACAAAATAAACAGTTCTATGCTGTTCAATAATCAAGCCATTACCAAAACTTAATCAAGTTTCTAGCATTATTTTAATTTAGATTTTTTTTTTAAATTAAAAACTGAAAAAAGTATATGATTTCTCAGATGTTTGTTTAAAATTTCTTTATGGGTCAAATCACTACACTTCTTACAAATTCAGAACTTCTTTAAAATGCATGTAGTTCTGCATGTGTAAAGAGTAATCAATAACTTGATGAAGTATATGTTGTTAATGAAAAAAAATCTGCCAGTCATATAAAGGTTTTCCACACTTAAAGGGGATAAAAATTTGTGCATACGATAATCACACAACCATTGCAACCCTTGCTAGTCTTACCATTTACCTTTTGTCACTCTCCTGCTTTGGAAAGGAACAGCTTTTACACCATATGCAGATCTGCCTATTCCTTCCCTATCGGTTTAGTTGCATACTTCAGGGAAGCATATACAATTATTTTTCAATGAAAAGCTGTTAAAGCCCTGCTTTTAACAACCCTATTGTTTTATTAATTTTCTGTGTAAGTACAAATAATAGTACATGTACATATGTATAAAAATATATTATAAACTTCTGAAATATAAAAGATGCCAGCTCTGGGCTTTATATTGACATAGACTTACAGGTGTCTGCAAAAAGACTTAAAATGGAAGTCATGTTGGATAAAGAAGTTGGGGGAAACAATCTCCCATTCAAGAACAGTCTGCTTAAAAGTCATATCCAGGCTAAGCAGACTGGTTTAATTTGTAAAATGTAATACATATACTTCGCAAGCTGCAATTCTATGGTTACTTTACCTGGCTTTGTGGCTGGCATCACAGAATTTCCTTTTCTTTCTCCTTCCTCATTGCCAGCAGTAACATTAATGGCTACATATTCAAGCAGTTGAAGAAACTGCTCTGGATTTGAGGGGCAGGGAGAGGGTGTTGTGATTTGGAACAGCAGAGCTACAAAAAACTAGTGCTGGCACAAGAGGGGACAGTGGTGAGTGAATAGGTGCTGATATGGAGATCATACCAGCTTAAAGAAAGAGAGGAACTGCAGCCTGCGGGTGGGATCCTATGGCACTTTAAACCAACAGATGTTCTGGTTGACAGAGCCTTGCTTCCCATCCTTTCTGTACCAACTAAGCATTTCTATTCTTTCCCTTGCATCAGCACTAACACCCACATAAGTGTGCAGGAGCCAACTCAGGGAGGTGACTTGTCTGGAAGCTAACCCCAGAAAAGTACAAAAAAAAAAAAAAAAAAAAAAAAAAGAACAACCAAACAAAAAAACTTTTCAGCCAGATTTGCTCCAAGGAGCAATTTACAGAATAATCAGACAAGAGACAGTGCCAGCACAGCACAGAAGGTGGAAACACAGAGCCAGAGGCAATAGAGGAGAGGACAAGGCAGCCCAAACTTAGATCAACTCCAGCTGTGATGGACCCAGAGCCAGCGCCAGCCTGACCACTTACAAGCTTCCCCTAAAACCTCTGCACTTTCTTTGAAAACACTATGATAGAATGAGTAAGTATACAGAGCTGAAATTACCAAGATGCCAAAAAAGTAAAATCAGGACGCTTATTTATACACTGAACAAGAAAAGAAGCAAGAAACATACCCATGATCTCAAAACTATCTAGCAGAGCTTCTGAAGAATGTAACAGGCGAGGACAGATCATTCCCAACTGGAGTCCTGAAGATATACAGACCACACAGTTGAGTAAATTTCTACTTTCTAAGCCTTCTTTGTGTAGTTTTGGGCTGATAGTGAGATATTAGCAGTGGCTTTAGAAAGCATTACTCATAGTTTACAGGACTCCATATCATCATGATTATAAAACACATTATTTTACTTTTTTTTTTTTTAATGAAATCATGACTGTAGAGGTAGAGATAGTTTGAGAAGGATTGGAAAAGACTGAAGCAGAGAAAACTAGAAGGTAGCATTTTGAAAACTAATAGCAAGGAAGACTGGACTTCTTTTCTCTCTGCAAGTATCTAAATTCTTCCATTCCAAATCCACAAAAATATGAATCTATTGTTATCTGAGGATATACAAGTTCTTAGAACAAACAGATCTAAGTTTGTAAAGGCAACTATGTAAACATGATGAAGTGTTAGAAAACAATTTAAAAGAAAAATCTTTAATCAAGGAGAAATAAAATCAACCAGCAAAAACATTTCTAATATTACAGTCACACTGTAAATAAAAGAAACAAAGACTAATATGTTGACTACAGTAACATTATTAAGAAAAAAAAAAATCTCTGTAAAAGTTGGTTTTTTTTTTAAGCATTGGAAATTGTAGACAAAAACTGAAGGGAAGCTATAAAGGATTGGCATGTTAATTCCTGAAAGAGAATATGCCATTTGCAAGCAAATTTAATTAAATCAGTAAGCCAGCTACATGCAGACTAACTCAGACCACTGAGATATTTGATTTGTTTATCTATGCAAAGCACATAAATAAATAGGAATTAGTACATTTAGATTTCCCATCTGCAGCCTATATTAGTTAGAAGGAAGATAAAAATTGTCACTGATTTAGGGGAAAACACCTAAGAAAAGTTTAGAAGGTTTTATGTTGGCCACGTCACTTGCCAAGAAGGCCTAGAATGAAAGACTGAATTGACAGACAACAAAGTGACACGTGGACTGTGAAACTTCTGTTCCCAAGAATATACATCAACAAGCAAAGAGGTCTTTGAGTTTAACAAGGATAAAGCAGTATTTACAGATACATTTGTGCTCTCACTGTTGCAGTACCTTCCTGTACTGCATTACAAATGTTTCTAGGGTCCTCTACAGATAACTTGGAAAATTAGTATATATTATATGAAGACATAAAAAGATTTCCAAAAGTTTAGTAGTATGGTCAAGGTATGTTAAAGGTTAACACAAACATTTAAACGCATGATGGGATAAAAATGCCTGCTTCTGGAAGATAGCAGCAAGGAAAGAGTGTAAATGATACTTCAAAAGGAAAATGCTAGAAAACAGCTGTCAAAGGAATTCAAAGAAAACAGAAGAAAGCAGAATTCACATGCAATCAATCAATTTTCAAATTTGGATAATTACTGGATGACAGTTTTCCAGAACAGAAAGTTTCTCAGAAGTAAAAGTCTCATGTGTGACTGTTCTCTGGCTCCATGTATAGATATTGAGGAGATGGAAGGCAAGGAATTCTGTTTCTGAACCTTTAATTACTGGCCTGCCCTGGTTGAGGCAATAATAGTAAAGTTCAATTGAGTTAGTCCAATTTGGATGTATACTGATCTGGTGTTGTTAGCAGCATTTATGATATAATTTCTGTCTTCTCGGGCAAGCAGAAGGTATCCTGGAAAGGGAAAGATATATGGCAAGGGGAAGAATAGGATGGCATCTCTGAGGCTAGGAAAAGGAGGCATGGGCTTTGATAATATAACTATAAAGACACCTGTAAATCCCATGTCATTCTGGTCTACTTTGTTGACACGGATTTGGTAGCAGTCGTCAAAACTGAGTTCTCATTAGTCAAGCAGATCAAGTAAGTTGAACTCAAACTGCCTGTAGGAGCAAAGCTCAAGGTTTCAACCATGCTAGTAGGTAGACTTAATTAGATTCAACATATGAACATAGTTCCTTAGGGAATTTGTCACTGAGAAAAGACAGTCTTTTTATTTTTATAAATATAAACCCAAACAAAGAGAACAATAAACCCCCCCCCCCCCAAAAAAAACCAAAAAAAACCCCCAAAACCCCCAAACAAGACAAACAAACAAAACCAACCACAAAGCAACCAAACAAAAACCAAAACAACCAAAACCAAACAATCACAGTTTCATCTTGACAGCAGAAAGATAGTAAAACATATGAATAAGAAAGTAAGGACCAGAGGAGGTGTTTCCTATCTACAGTACTTTATTCTAGAAACTACAACTAAGTCAGTCATCACAGAGTGGAATGCCCACATTTTAACTGATAGTATTTTTAATCAGTATGTGTTGGTATGCAACTGTGTACCTTTGAGTGAAGCCTGGAACTGCTCTCTTTGGAGCACGTTATTCAAGCAGTATTTTGCAGTTGCCTCATACTGTGTACTACAGGACTGTTCAACCCAGAATGCTTCCTCACAAGTCCTACCATGACAATAGATTATGATGTGCATACAGAAAACATTACAATAATAACCACCCTAATTTACTAGATCACAGACAGTATTCCATAACAATAATGCATTTCTTACCTAAAATTTAAGACTGCTATTAGTGGGGGAGATCACTGGTCTCCTTTTGTAATGAGTTCACGATATCAAATGTCCTCTTTACTGGATGTTGGTCACTGTGAGTATCCACGGAGAATCGGTAATCTTTTAAAATCTGCTGGCTTGTCACTAACCTCCTGTAATACTCTAAGAAGTATGTCCTTTCCTGATTAGATGTTTTGGTACCAAAAAAAAAAAAAAAGGCAATTAATAAAGAAAAAAATCATAGTGAATTTAAGGTTTGCAAATGCATAAAGTATAACTCATCTTATTAAAAACTGTAAAGTAGATAATCACATGCCGAGACACTAGAAACTGAAGTTGCTTTTGTTTTTTAACAGACTTAAGTCACATTCGAGTCACAATCTTAGCTCTTCTATGGAAAGACATATAAAAGCTTAAATCCCAGAACAACAAAGAGAAACCCAAACCTAAAATCCTCCATCCTGAATTGTCAACAGGATTACAACACACCTAGTCACAATGCAAGAATATGAACTAGGCTGCTTATAGGAAGTGTGTAAACTTATAACTGTTCTATACTGGGTTCAATTTTCATGCACACTGCATGAAAACATGTTCAAGTAATCCTTCTGACGAGAAGTTTATGATCTAAAGTTGGAAAGGTGGTCTATAAATCACATAAACAATCCCACTGACTTGCTTCCAAGTATCTACTGCACATGGAGACTTCATTGAAGTGGATTGCAAAAAAAAAAAAAAAAAAAACAAAAAAAAAAAAAAAAAAAA